>VURO01014388.1:3500-15100 GCA_015108175.1 Pelvicachromis taeniatus | reverse complement strand
TGTGTGGCTGTTTTTATTTCATTTCCTTGCATCCTATTGACTAAGACTGACGTGTGTGTGTGTGTGTGTGTGTGTGTGTGTGTGTATGTGTGTATGTGTGTATGTATGTATGTATGTATGTATGTTTGTGTATATATATATATATATATGTGTGTGTGTGTGTGTGTGTGTATATATATATATATATATATATATATATATATATATATATATATATATATATATATAATATACCGTATATCTTAGTGTAGCCATTGTTGAAGCTGTGCATCTGCTAGCAGAGTTAGTACTTCAATAATAAGGATCAGAATCTGGATGGCTTGTCAGGTCACAACAACCCTTTTAAGCTAAAACCCGTGAGGTTGTCTATCACAGTACTTTTGTATATATTTCAATACAACAACTCAAGCAAAATGCATTATTTCATTGGTAAAAATTATTTACCTATTATTATAGCATTCACTGCCATGTCATGTTTTCGCTGTACATTGTTTGTTTAACTGTCTGTTGTTGTTGGATATCAGATTGAAAGTTTTTTTTTACTTTTAAATCCAAAGTGTTCGTCATGTTTTCTTTACACCAAATCAAATTGGTGCGAGATTTCATTAGTATGTAGATTCCTACCTGCTGAGACTCTCTTATTGTATGTTTCTTCGAATTGCAGCTGTCAGGCTCTTGTTAGATAATTGAAAAGAGCAGAACAAAGTTGTTCATTGAAAACAATGCACATCTCACAAAATCTCTCCCACTTTCCCAGTCCTCATCATGTGTTGATGCAACACAGTGAGTATGTACCTTTTAAAAACTCCAAACAAATAGGTATTGTTACACTAGTCTTTATGATATTTGAAATCAGGTACCTTATTGAAATAATCAAGCTATAAATATTCATTAGGATCAAAAACTGTCCACATGTGTCAGAAATATTGATAAACTGAAGTAGAAAAGCTTTGAATGTCTCCTGTTGCAGCCCTCTGTGAGACTGTAGGGACTAATTGTTCTAATTCACGTGGCAGAATTTATGAGGATGTTTTACTAATTACAAATTTGCTTTGTATGATAAATTATTTACTCTGTGGCAGCTCACTCTCTTGTCTCAAAGCCTCAGTCACAAAGGTCTGGAAACCATTTGGCTGCTTTGGCCTAACGATTGATTTCACAGTGACTCCCAGTACCCTGGAACGACCACTCACAGCACGTTGAGAAATTCTTGTTTTTTGATGTCTTTCCATCAGAAGTTAGAATCTAAAATCCAAAACAGCCTAGGAAAGTAGACAAATAAACTAAATGGAATGGTTTTCTGGCACAGATTTTTTGAGGGGTTCAAGTCAGGCTTTGTATAGGCAAGTTAGTGATGTTCACTTTCGTCTTCTGGAGGTAGTTCTTTACCAGGAGTGACATGTTTTTTGGGTCATCGTCATTTTGGAAGACAAAGGGAAAACACAGACCATGTTTTTTTCTGCTGACTCATCAACAGTTTCTTTCCAAATCCTCACATAACCTCCTTTGTTCATGATCCCTTCCACCTTGATGAGATTCCCAGTTCCACACGTACTAACACATTCCCACGGCATAATACTCCCACCACCATGTTTTACTGTGGGGACGGTGTTCTTTGGGTTGTATGCCTCTCCCTTCTTTCTCCAAATATAAGCAATGTCTCTGTGGCCTAAGAGATCTAGTTTCCTCTCACCTGACCAAAGGGAGCACTTCTAGTATGCATTATCTTTCTTCAGGCTGTCTTCAGCATACTTCTTTCTAACCTGAAGGTGTCTCTTTTGCAGACATGGATGGGTTTTTTTTTTTGGTCTTCAACCTCACAGTCCAATCCTGTGCTGGATTCTAGAGATTGTCTTCTTTGAGACTACAGTGCGACTTGGCTGAGTCTTTCACTGCTGTCTTGGCAGTTGTTCTGGGGTCTTTAGACACATCTTTCACTAGTTTTTTTTCCCAAAGTCTTTGAAATCTTTTGCTTCCTACCTCTGCCAGGTAGTTCTGTACCGTGTGGCTCTCTTTGAATTTCTTAATGACAGCTCTGACACCAGTTCTTGACACTTGAAAGCGCTGTGGTAACTATGTATATACATCTCCTACTTTGTGAGCATCAACAATTCTTTTTCTCAAATCCAAACTGATTTCTTCTGTTGAAGTTTTTATAGTGTGTGCAAATTGGAAGTTAACCCCCAGTTTTAACCTAATTTTAGCGGTTTTGAACAAGTTTGTCCTCATTTTAACTGTGCAACCTACGGTGGACTATTTCTTTGTGTCTGTGAAGTAAAAGTGTAATAATTACATGTAAATGAGCATAAAATAGAAATTATTAAACTGTAGTACAAATACTTGAAAAGTTCTTAGGATGTTAAGCAGAAGCACTTAGTTAATATTCATCGTTTAAATAATAATGCTGTAAATTAACAACAGTAGGTCTTTTTACAAAACAAAGGGAGAAAAAAAATATTTTAAATTGCTTCTGAGCTAACAGAATGCCCATGGTCTGCAGCCCTGAGTTATTACTCTGGGGTGGGCCATAGATTGTTCATCTGACCAGTTTTAGTGAGCTGCTTTCAAGCATTTTATTTCATGGTTGGCAGCATTTTGGCATTTAACCTACTGGTCATGCAGTTGGCTCTTTTTATCCTGCACAGTGTGCTGAAATTCCTAGATAATGCAGTTAGCATTTCTCCTCAGTTTAATTTGCATATCAATGAACAGAAGTAGCAGACTACAAATGAACTCTCGTCATCAACACAATATTTTTGTTTGTTAGTCTTTTTGGAGCAGTTGGTCAAAATTCTTGGCACACTCGGTTTTCCCCACGTTGTACTTAAAATGTATTTCAGGGATTCTGGGAATTGTATAACATTTGGTCACTATTGCAGAGCAGAGTTCAGCCTCCTGCAGCCATGCCTCAGGCTGGGTGCTTTAATGAACCCGTTTGGCTGTTCAGGTAGAAACTGGCAAAGGATCAGGTTCTGGCCACTGCTGCTGCTCATCTGTGGTGCTGTAATATAGTTTATATGGAAATTCATAATGGTAGTTTGGGCTCTTTTTATAGGAAGACATTAAGCACTAATTTAGAGGGGATTTATTTAATGAAAGCTTTTTGGTGCGATTTAAATAAATATTCAACCTGACACAATTGTTTTTCTTTCTCTTGTGTTATTTCATTACAATAATTTATGCACATTTATTATTCCATAAATTCTCTGACCGCATATACTGCTATTTTCTCACTCTTTATCTCATCTCCTCTTATAGTCTCGGGAGCCTCTGTCACTGGGTGACCTAAAAGCAGAAGTATCTCCCAGGATCTCGGCGGAGGACTTAATTGACCTTTGTGAGCTGTCAATGTCCGGATCCTCCAAAAGGAACAAAACTGGCAAGCCCAAAATTGTTGCAGTCGATATCCGCACTGCAGAAGAGTATCCTTACCATTTTTGTGCAGCTGGGAAATCAGTCAGTGCTGTCTTTTAACAGTTTTAACATGTAAATATTCCACTTTGTTATTCACTGCTGAAGCACTTCAGGAAATGTTGAGCACAAGCTGGAGCTTGCCATAACAAGTTTCGATTTAGCTCCACACTCTCAGTGCCAAAGCCAAAAGGTGTCACATAAAACAAGGAATAAGTAAGTTTATTTATACAGTGCTTTTTACAAACCAGAAGTGATAAAGTGCTGTATGACAAAATAAAGTAAAATAAATCAAAATCTAGGAAGAATTACAAAAACAAAATCAGAAAACAGATTAAAACTAAACAGGTAGTTTAAAAAACAGCTAATAGCAGGAAACTCTGTCAAACAAATGTTCTGAAATGTTCACTCGACAGAGTCAGCTTATTGTAACTGGAGGGGAAACTCTTACCAAGTAATAGAAGTAGATGGGATAAATAGTCTAATTATTCATTCATTCATTCATTAATTATTCATTTAGTGCTCTTTACGTATGTACAAGAATTTAATTTCTAAAATCTACTGGGAGCCACTATGAAGAGTATAAAACAGCTTGGAGACAAAAAAGTGTTTTATCCAGGTAAATTGGGCATTATCATCGTCTGAGTGCAGCGACACAAAATCCATTACCGGCCTTTTCTAATTCACCCAAAGAAACTACGAGTCAGCATTTAGAAATCTTCTTTAAATAACTTAGTGCTCCATGGTCAAACTGTCAATGCAGCATTATATGGAAATGTGATATGCGTATATTACAGCACATTGAAACTGCATTAGGTTTTGTTTTTTGTTTTTTTCAGAGATGCTAACAAATCTGATCATGACCTGCCCTGCTCACTACACTAGGCTCCCTGCAGCTTCACTGTGTTTCCCAAAATAAAAATCAACTTGACCACTCACTGATTTGTCACAGTGTTGATGATACAGCAGTAATAGAGTTAGAATGGAACCCACAGAGAGAAATTCAAACTTCAGCTTGTTTCATATGGAGAAGTCTTTCTTTTTTAATTGGCAGAGCTTCACAACTTTTTTTCATAATACATTTCACATAATTCTTAGAATTTAATTTCAAGAAAATCTGCTGTGACTTCATGTTGTGAGTGCAGCTTAAAGTAAAGCTATAGAGTTAACAATACAAATGAAAAGTGCCATTACAAATGCTAGTCCTGAAAGGACAACAAATGAATATTGGCTGTTTCTGCCTATGCAGCTATGTATACCGTGGTATACATTTGTTCAGTGTCAAATGTAAACCACACTGGTTCTAGTAGAGGCAGATTTCAAGTTCTTTAGTTCATGGCTCCTGCAAAAGCATCTGTTTAACACCACACACTGAAGAAATAAACTCAAAGGCAACCACAAATAATCTGATGCCAATTAAAAGCAAAAGTTGGTTTATTGGGAACAGAGAGTGGCAAGATGATTGGAGAAGACTTTCTGCTGGCAGCTGAGGAGCCGTGGGTGAGGGTGTGCAGGAAGCTAGGGTGACTGGAGATGGGGTTGTCTTGGAAGCGTAAAAACACTGAGAGTTAGCAGAGTCTGAGATCTGGTAGAGTGCCAGAGATGCCAGGTATTTTCAAAGGCATGATGACATAAGGTGCAGCTGGTAAGGGCGGTTTTCATCACACCTGTCTGTGCTTCTCTACAATGATGAAGACACTCAGCATAATACACAGGGGAAGAAAAGAAAAGGTGCAAATTCAGGAGTCATGATAGTTCAGAGTGACCCAGAATGTGATGTTGAGGGGGAGTTGGTTTTGCAGACCCCAGAGTGACAACATCTTTGAATTTACACAGGGTGTAATTTCACATTATTTAATACCTGTACGTCGCACAGCGACCTGCTTCCTGTGCCAGTGTTGATAAATGTAAGATTCAGTTCCCTCGTGAATGATATGCAGAAGACTTTAAATTTGTGACATAAAGAAAAATTCTGTTCAGTACCTTGGATATTTTGGTTACCTCTTTATGTGGTGTCAGTGCTTTGCTTTTTTTTTAAAATAAAACCACAGGCAAAGAGATTAAAACAGCTTTGTTCCAATCAACTGCAGTTTATCCAGACTCTGCAATGTTCAGCTGGGCCCCTGAAACTCCCCCAAACTGCCCCACCATATCCAGAAGTGATAAGGGATTAAAGCAGAGGAGTTTAATTTAGTAAGTAAGTAAAATGCATCCATCTGGCCTTTTAGCTACAATTTAGAAAATTTCCTTTTAGCTCATCTGGCCTAAGGACTGAGGAGCTTATGCCATGGCAAGGCATCTCTCCATCAGTCCACATTTCATGACAATCACTACTCCTTCTATACTGTTGATCATAATTGAGTTAAACTCACGTGCAGTGATCATCCATTAAGTCTTCACCTAAATTGTTATTGCCCCTCAAGGCCATGTTAGCGGCCTCGAGGGGCAAAAACCTCGGAACTGTGATGGGTTGTGAGCTGGATGAGCTCACAACGCATCCAACATTCAGATGTTCACTGAAGTTCTTACTTAAGTAGTAGATTTGATTTTTTTTTTTTCTTGAAAGGATGTGCAGCAGCTCGAATTATTAAGGACAGAGATGGAAATTTGTTAACAAGCTAAGTAGGTGTTTTGATAAGACTGAAGGAGTACTTTAAGGAGCTCATGAATAAAGAACATTAGAGAGAGAGGAGGACAGATGAAGGACAGGAAGTGCAGAGTGAGGCCAGGTATGAAGAGGGTGAAGAATGGTTTGCACAGAGGAGGGTAGCGAATACAGTGAACAAAGGATGTTGAATATTGAGCTGCCAGGCAACAAGAAAACAGGAAGACCACTGAGACGTCTGACAGAAGAATTTACAAGGGATAGGGTAAGATGGAGGCAGATGATCTGCTGTGTCGTACCCTAAGGGGAGCAGCAGAAGATATTTTAGGTATTTTGCACAATAGATTGTTTACTCTGGTTAATGTTGTATGTCACATTTTATGTGAAAATTCTCTTCCTTCTTAAGCTATAATCATTTTACAGACCCACTGGGCTAAATGAAAAAGAAAGCTGAAAACTGGGGTGTTTCTTTCATGAAAAGTTGATGTTTTGGAGATGCAGTGTTTTCCCAGAACAGCAGCCGTATCCGTGGCCTTGATGTGCATAAATGCACGCAGTCTTCTATATAAAACATCCCCGGTGGATTAAAAATGAAGCTTGTCACAATCAATACCCTCTTTCCTATTTATTTATTTATTTTTTGCTCTGCATATAATTACAGAATTGCATCAAGGCATTCATTTTGCTCTTATGGGATACAGTATAATAGACACAGAAATCCTAAACAGAGAAAATTCAAAGCACCAGAAAGAGTGAGGCTGGAAGGTTCAGCTCATCAGTGGAATGACTGATTGGATAAGGGGTTAACGAGCCATTAATCAATAAGGATTAGTGGCTAGATTAGAGATTTTGAAATGGCAGTTTCTCTGACAAAATCTCTTGTGTGGAGCATACTGAGAGCCTCCACATGCCTGCTCACATGGTCTAAAGGGATTTGGCCACTTTACAGGATTTGGCAAACCTTTTTTTACCTCTGTTATGATCTTTGGCAAACCCTTGTTGCGTGTTTTTGTAGTTGCAAAAAGAAATGTGTTAAATTAGGATCTCTGTGAAGTAATTCAGAGCAGCCTAGACTTAGCCATTGAGGCTCTTTGTTGCTGTTCCCTTGTGGAAAACAACTAGCACAGTTGCTATTCAGAGAATAATGTGCCACAATAGGATTTATCAGTTTGTGGATTATACGCTGCATTATACAGTCCTGCTATGGTTTGATTTGGTAAACATAGTAATGTATCCCAAAGAGGCTAATGCACTCAGAAATAGGTCATTCTCTGATTTTCAAGGAGTTATGCAGTATATCAATCTGGGGTTGTTCAATATCACTTTGCCAAAGTCTCTCACTGAGGGACCTCTCCTTTGTTTTTTCTTTTTCTTTTTATATCCTTATTATTATATTTCTTTTTTTCTTTCATTGTTTCTCCCTTTCTATTCTTCACATCCTCTTCACTATTCCACACTTCTGCATTAAAGTTTGTCTTACATATGATTTGTACTAAAAGTCAGCCTGATCAGAATTCTAACAAGCACTCACTGAACTGACGCGATATTGTTATGTACTGGTGTATCTGCTGTTTGTCAGTAATACAGCAACTTCCACGAAATAATGCACCACACACACAAACACATTTTTGGCCTTGCTTCCTCGCCATTATTCCTTAACTCCTCTGCCTCCAGCTTCAACAGAGGCCACATTTCTGGAAGCATCAACATTCCCTTCAACACGACTTTTGGTCCGGAAAATGAGGTGGTGCAGTGTCCCGCCGCAGGAGGCCTCCAGAGCTATAGAGGGCGCGTCATTGTGGTCATCAGCCACAACATGAAGAGTGCAGCTATGGTGAGAAAGCAGTCATCCACGTATATGTGTGCACCACCTCAGTATGTGAAGTATTTTTACATTAAGAAAATATGAATTAACACAGAAGCATAATGTTTAAACTTTTCTGGTTATTCAATTCAGTTTTATTTGTATAGTGCCAAATCACAACAACAGTCACCTCAAGGTGCTTAAGGTACAGCCTACAACAATACAGAGAAACCCCAATAATCAGATGACCCAAGCAAGCACTTTGGTGACAGTGGGAAGGAAAAACTCCCTTTTAACAGAAAGAAACCTCCAGCAGAACCAGGCTCATGGAGGGGCGGCCATCTACCGTAACTGGTTTGGGATGAGGGGAGGAAGACAAGACAGAAGACATGCTGTGAAAGAGAGCCAGAGATAAATAATAACTCATAATTAAATGCAGAGTGGTGAATACCACATGGAAGGTGAAAAGGGGCAAGAGAAAGAGTGCATCATGGGAAGTCCCAGCAGTCTATGTCCATTGCAGATGGACCTGAAAGCTATAGGCTCTGCCTCCCATACTATGAGCTCTTTTGGGATGATATGGTATTATGAGTTCTTTAAGATAAGACGGGGTCTGATCTTCCCCACCTTTCCAAATTTTCTCCATTTGTGTGTAATGGCTCTCGCTGTGGTTCAATTGAGTCCCGAAACCTTAGAAATGGCTTTGCAACAAATTCCAGACTGATAGATGTCAGTGACTTTGTTTCTCAGCTGTTTCTTCAGATCAATAGGTCTGCCAGTAATCAGGCCTGAGTGTGTATCATGAAACTCAACTCAGCACAGTAATTCATGATTTATCAATAGGGGTAATTACTTTTTCGCACAGGACCAGGATTTGATAACTTTTCTTCCTTAATCAATGAAATCATTATTTAAAAACTGCATTTTGTATTTACTTAAATTTGTTTGATGATCTGAAACATGTAAGTGTGACAAATATGCAAAACACTGGGAAATCATGAAGCAGGCAAACACACCACTGTAGGTGTGAACGTGACTGCCAGTGGTTGGTCTCTCCCTCTCTATTAGCCCTTGTGACAGACTCGGGACCAGAGGGCACCCCCAGCTCTCACCCTGTCGTAGCTCAGATAGGCTCCAGCCCTCCGTGACCCTGATAAAGAGAATGGATGGATAGATGGATTCAAACCACTGGAGCGCAGTACTTTTGATATCTACATGATTCTGTAATTGCTGTCATAAAATATTATAGTCAACAGTATCGAATGCTGCACTGAGGTCTAGTAGAACAACCACAGAGATGAGTCCACTGTCAGAGACAATAAGATGATCGTTTGTAACCGTCATTAAAGCTGTTTCTATACTGTGATGAGCTCTGAATCTTAACTGAAACCCTTCAAATAAATCATTCCTCTGCAGATGATTGGTTAGCTGCGTTACAACTATTCTTTTAAGAATTTTTGAGATAAAAGTGTATAGATCCTTATGTATAACTGTTAGGTTATAATGGGTATAGACTAGTAACGGTGTTGTCCTTGCAACAAAACAAACAAACAAAAAGAGTAACTAACTATATTCATGTTT
Source organism: Pelvicachromis taeniatus (assembly GCA_015108175.1). NCBI lineage: Eukaryota > Metazoa > Chordata > Actinopteri > Cichliformes > Cichlidae > Pelvicachromis > Pelvicachromis taeniatus. Next base: position 5,699 of record VURO01014388.1, on the reverse strand, counting down.
TTCATGGCCTTGAAAATGGCTATCACCAGGAGTCAGAAAAACTCCTGAACTTAAACTTTCATTTGGTGGTGGGTGAAATTAATTTGTCCTTAACTGTTTGCAAGCCTCCTTGACTTCTAAGTGGATTTTAATTCTCATTAGTTTGTGCAAAAACTAATGAGAGCTAACCAATTACAACATGTATCACTTTCTTTCTGTCCTTCATACATCACATTAACCTGTGAATTGTGATGGATCGTGAGTCAGTTGAGCTGCTACATCACTAACATTGTGGTCCACTATTTAGGTTTTTACACAACTGCTTTCTGCAACTAATGCAAGCATTTTGACAACTTGTTTTTGAACATTTAATTGAGCATAGATTTAATAAGATTAATAAAAAACAATCTTATATTTCAAAACTGTACTACATAAAATTTGTGCTCTTAGTCTTGTTGATATTAAATATTTTGTGAAGGCACTAATCTTTATTCAGCCCCTCTGTCTTGTAAAATTCAGCAATCTGGGATAAAAAGCCACACTGAGTTTATTGGTCTGGTGTACAGTGTAATAAATAGTTCACTGGAACATTTTGAACATTAGCAGATTATATTTTACATAAATCACCATCTGATATTTCAGTGAACAAAAATAACTTTGCTCACTTCAGCATAACAGAAGAGAGAACTACACTGATCATTGTACATTCTCCTTTCGTGCTCTTCTTGGAATAAATTAGCCAAGCTGGCATTTATAAACTCAGCAGGGATAGTACTTCAGGCAATATCCCAATTTAGAAAAGATGTCCCCCTTCCATATGTTAGAAAGTGAAAAAGAAATAGTTCTTGTTAACTGAGGAGACAATCCTGCATTTTTTATAATAAAGGAAGCATCTGAACTTTGCTACAAAGTGGAACGAATTCATCCACAGAGAGATTAGTGTACACAAGGCTGCGTTTAACCTTTTAATGGTGCACATAATCAGTATAGACTCACATGGCTGTGGCTATATGCCTGTCGTGTTTTGCATGGTAATAATCATGTTCTTTCATTTAAAGCCAAGTATCAAACGTAATGATTTTTTTGTCATTATCATCACATATATGATTTGACAATTATTCATGAGACGGGATCAATTGAAAATTTTAATTAGGAGGTTTTAAGAAGAGCTCATTTTGAAGAATTTGTGGATTTAATGTCAGAGACGCACTACTCCAGGCAATCCTAGACATAGGAAACCCATAAGACCTTTGAATCACCTACATCATGAAGTGAAATGATCAAAATTTCAAGGACACTTTTAATTTGTAAATCTTTACCATTTTACTGTGGTTAATAATTTGGTCAGAATAAGGTCACCCGCAGTTCAGCACAGAGGAAGTTCAGAGAAAGAGTTTTTGCAATCATATTCCCACCCTTAGTGTCACCATGTAACTTACACAACAGAGGTTCAATGAGAAGTCACACAGAAATAATGAATGTTTAATTTGATCTGTATATTTAACTGGAACTGGTATTAATGTACTGAATTAGTATATTTTTAAGTGAAGGTGTAATCCAGCAGTCTGTTTAACATTATGCTGAGCTTGTCTCAGAGAGGTTGGTAAACCAATTTTACATTGGAGTATCTTACAGTAGTGGATTTGCCTTTTATGACTACAGAGAAACTAGAACTACTAAACTCATAAATATTAGTAATACAGCAGACATAGAAAAAGTTGGACAAACCTAATACATCTGAAGTGTTTAGTACTCACAGTTTTTGATGGGAACTTTCTCCCTTTTTTCTGCAGTTTGCTGCACATCTAGTGAAGATGAATTTTCCACGTGTTTGTATCCTGGACGGAGGGATCAACAAGCTGAAGCCGACCGGGCTCTTGACTGTCCCTTCCCCCCAGATCTGAGCCTCTGCCTTTGCTTGACTTTAAAATAATGGGCAAATGAAAAGATTGTAAATAGTACTTTGAGCTGACACTGAAGTAAAAAAAAAAAAATCCGTGAACAAGCATCACCATTGCATTTAGGCTTCTTTTTTTTTTTTAACATAATCTAATTGTTAACTGTTGCAAAATGACTAACTGTATTGAAATAATCTGCTTTTTTTTTTTTTTTTACCTCTTTTTTTTTTTTTTTTTTTTTTTTTTCTTATTTATTTTTTTTTTATCCTTTTTTTTTTTTTTTAGTTTTTGTGTTTATTTTTTTTGTGTTTTTTTTTTCGGG
>VURO01014386.1:54313-78743 GCA_015108175.1 Pelvicachromis taeniatus | reverse complement strand
GTTTAAAAAAAAAGACTTGAAAGGACTTGAAAGTCACAGTTTCTGACTTGGGACTGACTTGAGGGTTGTCCGTCTTGACTTGGGACTTGACTCTGACTTGCCTGACTTTTACTTGAGACTTGACTCTGACTTGAGGATAAAGACTCGAGACTTACTTGAGACTTGCAAAACATTGACTTGGTCCCACCTCTGTGATTTAATGCAGACAGGTCTAATAACGCATAGTGAGTGAGAAAGTCGACTGAAGAAGAAACATTCAGTGCAGCATGGGAATCTCCCAGCAGCTTACACCAGTATGCATAACTAAGGGAGGATTCAGGGTCACCTGATCCATCCCTAACTATATGCTTTTAGCAAAAAGGAAAGTTTTAAGCCTAATCTTAAAAGTAGAGATAGTGTCTGTCTCCTGAATCCAAACTGGAAGCTGGTTCCACAGAAGAGGAACTTAAGGTTCTGCATCCCATGAATGCTCTGAAGCTGTGCTCATACTCCAATTTATGCAATGGAGACCAACTTCAGATCTAATCTTGGCCAAGGATATTTGGCTTGCAGACCAGATGAACCTGGGATCAAATTACCAACCTTGTGATTAGTAGATTACCTCCTCTACCTCCTGAGCTACAGCCACCACAGAGATCCCCATGCCCAAGCCGGCCAATGAGTACCATCTACACATAATAACAAATCCTGTTAACTCATGCTGTAGGCCCTCAAGCCTTGAAGCTGCAAGATAAAATAGAGTTACAGAACAATCCATTTGTATCAAAATATGTAGGAATGTACATTGCACACTTAAAGAAACCCAATCAGTAATAATAATAATAATTTGATGAGGGGAAATCAAGATTCTGGAATAATATTTAAAATTCATGTTCCTCCAGTCATCCTGTGCATCTCTGTCAGTTCTCTTTGTCTCTCTGTATTCTGGGCTTTTTTTTCTCTCCCTCTCTCTTTCCTCCGTCCTCATACTCTGTGTGTGTCTCTTTGGGTAATCACCCTTATCTTACAGGGGTGGGATCTGTCTGGGATCTGGGGAATTTGATTCACTAATACAATAAAGGAGGGCTTTTGTTGCACACTTGGATTAAATTGAATCGAAACTAGTGTAGCTTTTTGAGGTTTCTTTTCCTGTGTCTGCAAACGTAGATAGACATAGCACATCGTTACACATATGTACAGTCTGACACAGCTCTGGTTAAGAGCACTGCGTTATGGTGAGTGGCCCGGCTTGTTTACTCCTGCTGGAGCTGCTCATTTCAAGAGATACTCCCTCTTGTGGTGTAACAGAGGGATAACTACCCTTCCAGCATGTCTTATTGGAGACTGGAAACCCATTATTTTACCACAACCAAAAAAAAAGAACATATTTGAACATTCAGAATATCATAGTGTAAATAAAAGATGGGCGGTGTCTTGTTTTTGTCCACGCTGCCTTTCTTGTCCTTACACTTTGCAAGAAGGAAGTGAGACCTGCTATGATGTTTGATTTGGTGACATTAGCACTGATAAAAGACAGATGGAGGTGGCGGAGTTGGATGCTAAGAGTTTTGTTGAGACTGATTGGAAGGGGGCAGGATTAGAAAGTACTATATAAGAGCAACAGCTCAGGTTGATTAAAAAGGACATGTTTATCAGTGGGTGGCTGTAAGCATACATGATTGAGTGAGCCTCATGTAGTAAACTAAACAAGTAAAGAATATGCATCTAGTTGCAAGAAGCTTTGAACGAAGGTGCAGAGCAGATACGAGTGGCTTTTTAATTCTCTAAAGCAGGTGCCCCAAATCAGCTGACATGAGAGTAGAGAGTTATGGGGCTCCATACACTGTCGGAGCTTGCGTCACTGAATTTTCCTTCTCCACCTCCAGAAGAGCTCAACCTCCTTTGCTGCCTGCTCTAAAGAGGTTCCATCTATGCTGCTAAACACCTTCCCTGTGTCGCAGCTCAGCTGCCTGAATCTCCTTTTTGGTTCTGTACTTGATTTAAAAAAAGAGAAAGCCATTAAAATTATTTATAAAATAAAAAAGCTGAGTGAGATATCCAATATAATTATTATTATCAGACAATTATTATCATTATATTCATATTAGTTATTAGTTCCATTTATTTTGGTTCTTATGACATGATATATTGTGTACTACTATGCAAAATACGAGCATTAATTAAACTTTTTTCTAGTCTTATCAAATACTCAAAGACATTATTTAAAAACAAACAAACAAATAATTAGGGCTTTTTAGAACCACTAAGGACAAGAACTTCTTAATTATTGAAAGCTGAGTACTAGAAATATAGATTGTATTAGTTTGAAAAGAACTAATACAATCCTTGTATAAAAATATCCTTGTCTTTTTTCAATTATCCAAATGTATATTTCTATCAAAAAAATATATTGACCATGGAATTAGCATACTTGAGGAGGACAGTAAGACGGGAGGAGGATGGTAAGTGACGGAAAAGGTAAGCGACCCATGCTGTAGGTAATGACAAAAGCCGGAGATTTGGTGGAGGAAAAAAAAAAGAAAAGCAAATGGTAGTTTAGAAGTTAACAAATATTTCTTCAAGTTTCAGATATACCAAATAATCAACTGTCATATAACTAAACTCATCTGTTTAACATATCTCCGATCATTTATCTAATCATCTCCAAAAACCCAGGAGGACAACAGGGAGAGTTAAAATGCGCTCCAGGATTTCATTGACAGGTACTTCGAGGACACCGTGATGAAGAAGACCCAGAGCGCATCTTCCCCAGCCAAACACGAGACGCTGTCATCTAAAAGATATCGCCCGGCAGTCTCCCCCGGCACAACATTGCCTGCCGGCAAAGACATCGCAAGCATCCTGGAATCAATCGATACCTGATTGTCCAGCTTCGATGCCAGGCTGTCCCTGGTGGAGATTCTACACCGGGAATTTAAATCTCTGGAGTTCAGCAGGTGGAAACACTCACTGCTGAAAAAGCCATGCTATGGGACTCGGTCAAGTCCCTTAGTGAGAACGTGATGCAGCTCAACAAAGAAAATAAAAAAATTCAAAGAGGCTGTTATTGACCTACAAGACCGTACATGAGGGATAACCTTGTTCTTTCTGGTATTCCAGAATCTGCTGGAGAGAATGCAGAAGCGACAGTGAAAAGCTTCATTAAAACCCACCTGAAGGAGGGAGGCATGGGGTCTTCACACACCCCCACTCTCTGCCAGCCCTCGGGGTGGGGCTGGAGGTGGAATTGGCCATCCGGTTGAGGTCTGGGTCTGCTGAGCCAGGGGCGGTCTACTCTTTGGGGGTTCTTTGTGTCCACGGCTGGGTCCTCGAGTATGTACCTGCTCACTCGGTGGCTGCTTTGGCGGGGCCTGGCACCCGTGGCGTGGTCGGGCCACCTTCCGGGGAGCGGGGGCCCTCGTGCCTCTTGGCCCGGTCTGCTCTGGCACGGTCGGGTGCCGGCGGGGCCTGCTGGCATGTCACTGTAGCCCCCTCTGGCTTCTGCTCCGTGGCTGCTGGGGGACCCCTCTCTGGGGCTCTCCTTGGCTCCTTCTAGGGGGGAGGCGCTTTGCCCCTTGGGTGGTCTTCCTGGGACTCTCACACTCTGGGGACCTCTGGATGTCTGGGACCTGGATCTCCTCCATGCCTGCTTCATGCCCTGAGGGACGGGGCTATGGCCCCTCACACATGCTAACAGGTTGTTACATGGAGAAACCTTTTGTATACAAGCGCGTTCATCCACACAGGTGTGCACACAGCTTTCCTGGCTGCTTTCTTGGCTGTAGGTCCGGGAGCACGCTATTCACTATACGAGTGCTGCGCAATAACATTAAAAACGTAGTATTTAATGTTAATATAAATTAGTGCTGTGGTTCCCATATTGTGTTGCTCTGTGTTGCCTTTGCTTTTTTTTCCTCTCTCTCTCTCTGTATGTCTCAACAGGTGATTCAGCGGATTTTGTTATTTATTTTTTTCTTTTCTTATATGTCCTGTTCCTCATCCCCTCTGTCTTTTCTCTCTTTCCCTCCCTCCCTTTCTTTCTCTCTCTCTCTCCTTTTCCCTTCCCTTAATAATGTCTGTCCCATTAACAACAACTAAAAAATAAAGTGAATAAATAAAGGCCAATCAAATGGATCAATAGAGCAAGACCATGATGGTTCATTTGGTAAAATAAATCCGTTGGGCATCTTTCATGGCCTTCAGATAATAATTCTTATCGCGAATGATCCAAAATGGGACAAAAAATAAAAAACCCACCTGAAGCTGCCAGAGGACACTGTCAAGAACATTGGATTTGAGAGAGTGCATCGCATCGGGGCCGTGTGGTCGGCGAAGGGGAGACTGCGTCCTTTTATGGCCAAATTCGGCCACTTCAAGCAGAAAGAGCAGATGAAAAACCGCTGAAGGGAGCTGAAATGAATAGTTCAGCATGAACGACCAGTTCCCTAAAGAGATCCTGGAACAACGCAAGGTCCTGTTCTCAGTGAGACGCAGCTTCCCTCCTTCTCTTTTCTTTCACTGCATCAATCACCTGTCCCCCTACTCATCCACAAACACCACCTTCTATTTCTACACATTCACACAGCTCGATCACACACATGCGCTCAACGGCAGCACATTTGCAACAGCCTCTCAGCTCACACGCACACATAGGACACATAGGAAACTCGCTCATATCAGTTAACATGCAAACACACAGTAAGACTTATGGAGCATCTCGCCACACATTTTTCTTCTCTATTTACAAATAAGTGATGTATTCTCCTTCTCTTCACCCGTCTAAGCGACACATGCAGCGTGCATCATTAGCTACACACACAACTATGGGCACACTAAGGTTTGTCACATGGAACGTACATGGAGCTGGCTCCAGAGAAAAGAGGTTAAAGATATTTAACCAGCTTAAACAAAATAACAGGCAGATGTTGTTTTATTACAAGAGACTCACAGACCTGCCACAGGTATAAATTAACTTAAAACACCTGAGTTTCCTAATGTGTTCTCAGTCTGCTATAATTTGAGACAAAGGGGAGTAGCAATTTTAATACACAAAAACATCTATTTCACAGTACTTGACACAATTATAGATCCAGAGGACAGATTCCTCATCATTGTATTAAAGCTATGTATTGTGAGTAAATATGGTCCAAATGTTGATGATCCCTCATTCTTCCATGGTTTTTTAGTGCACTCTCTGAGCAACTAGATTGCACACTGGTTATTGGGGGCAATCTCAACTTTGGACTAAATGAAGAATTGGACAGGCTCAACACAGGAGGAACTCAGCGCAATTGGCAGTCCGCAAATACAATTAAACAGTACTGTTCTGAAGGCAGGACTTTGATGTGAGTAATGTTCTGTTGGGATGGGAAGTGGCGTTTATGGAGGCAGTGCAAATACGGAGTTATTCTTCGGCGCAGTTTATGGGGTTCTGTTGAGAGTGTGCGTCCATGAGAGTGGTAAGTTACAGGATATTACCTGTTTAAGAAGCGTAGCCTGTCTGTTTGCTGCCATGGACATGTTCTGTTTGCACATTTTAGGTATGCTAAGTGATCGCTAAGCTAAGCTAAGTTTGGCTGTGCTAAGCTAAGTTCGGTTCGGTGATGCAGTCGCCTTCTTTGCATTATTTAGCCTGATAAGTGAGTGGGGCACAAGGGTTAGGCGACTGATAGATGTTTATTTTGTTATTGCTAAGTATGTGGCTGTAATATGCCATGTTGTTCTTATGTGGTTATTGGATTGTGACTTATGTTCTATTTGTTCATTCTGTTTGTAGAACCACACTACCACACACACATCCACCTATACCCCCACAAGTGAATGTTCCCCTAAAACCTGCAATTAAAGAGCCTGACGATCATCACCTGGCCTGGTCAATTTGCTGGAGGATCATATTTGCATTTCACCAGTGCACACCCTGCGATCACCATCCTAGACACTGAACCTAGACTCAGATATCATCATAACAAGTACATGAGTGACTTTGGTCTTTGTGATGCATGGCGCTCACTTCACCTCAACCATAAGGAATATACTTTCTTCTCACATGTCCATCACTCCTACTCTCGTCTGGATTATTTCCTAGTCAGCAGCTCACTGCTGAGTGACATTTCAGACACTGAGATCCAGATAGCTGTTAGCGATCATGCTCCTGTATCCTTAACACTAATACATAAGAAGAACATTACGCAAAGGAGAAATTGGCGGCTTAACACATCACTGCTCAAAGATGAAGACTTTGTTAAATATTTTTTTAAAAAGTGGACTATATATTTAGACCATAATGACCTTCCTGGAACATCAGCATCTGTTCTCTGGGAAGAAGGGGAAGCTGTGATGAGAGGTAAAATAATTTATTTCTCATCACATAAAAAGAAAAAAGAAAATAAAGATATTCAAGAATTGGAAAAAAAACATCAAATCCTTAGAAGATGCCTACATGTCCCACCAAAAACAGCTAATTCTGAACAAAATACTCAAAACAAAACTATAATTAAATAAATTATTAATAAACAAAAAAAACTCAGTTATAAGTACAAAGACTCCGCTTGCAAAATTTTGAACATGGCAACGATTTTTAGTTAACCAGTTAAAAATAAATAAAGAAAAAACAACTATATGTGGTATTAAAGACTTATCCAGGAACACATTATACGATCCTGAAAAAATAAACCCAATTTTTAGAAATTTCTTTGAAAATTTATATTCACACAAATAAACCCATCTAAAAATGAAATTGATCAGTTTCTTGACAACGTAACTCTTCCAAAATTATTAGACAGTCAAGCAAAGACACTGGATTTGCCACTGACACCAGGTGAACTCCAAGAAGCCCTGACAAGTATGCCCAATAATAAGGCTCCAGACCCAGATGGCTTTCCAGCAGAATTCTACAAAGAATTCTGGACAATTCTGGCACCAGTTTTTCACAGAACGCTGCAGGAAATCAAGGAAAATGGCAGACTAACTCAAAATATGAATTCTGCCAACATTAGTCTCCTCCTAAAACCAGGGAAAGACCCTGTGTTTCCCTCAAGCTATCGTCCAATATCGCTCATAAATGTAGACCTCAAAATAATCAGCAAAGCTCTCTCAAAGAGATTAGAGAAGATAAACCCCCTGTAGAAAAGCTGAGCATCGCTGGCGATGTTCCAGATTGGAAGTATTCCTACAGGCTTGGAAAGATACTTTGACAATTTTCCAAGCATTGATGTCTGCAGCTAAAGGAAATTATTTCTCAAATCTCATTATGAGTCATAAGCATAACTCTAAACTTCTATTTAACACAGTGTCGCAACTCACAGAAAATAACGCTGCTACCTGTGGTTCTAACCTGAGAGCTCACGACTTTTTTATGTTTTTTAGAGACAGGGCTGAAACCCTTAGGCATCAGATCACCCCCCCCCCTCGGGGGGTTTGTCTGATTACTCAACTGCCTTGCCCCCTGGTGCTAACCACGCGCTCTCTCACTTCAGGACCTTCTCCCTGCCTGAATTAACTAAGGTTGTGAATGCAGCTCGATGTACAACCTGTTACCTGGATCCTCTACCAGCGTGGGCTATAAAAAAAACTGTGGCCAGTTTTAGGACCTTACATTGTGTTCCTTTTAAATACTTCATTGACAACCGGAGTTTTTCCTGCCTGTTTTAAAACTGCTGTAGTAATACCGATTTTAAAAAAGCCTGGACTTTTAGACCTAACCACTCCACTGAAACAGCTTTAATCAAAGTGGTAAATGACTTGTTGGTGAACGCAGATACTGACGGTACCTCAGTCTTACTACTTTTAGATTTAAGCGCTGCCTTTGACACTGTGGATCACTGTATTTTAATAGGATAGGTTAGAACATTTTATCAGCATTACGGGCAATGTTTTATCATGGTTGAGATCTTATCTGTCTGAAAACTCGGACTGTTAGTTGTAACAGCGATCTCCTATGCAGTGAGGCATGGGGTCCCTCTGGGCTCGGTACTTGGTCCACTGCTGTTCTCTCTTTATCTGCTGCCTCTGGGTGTTCTTTTACGTTCTTTTAATATAACATTTCACTGTTATGCAGACGATCTGCAGCTTTACTTACCTTTAACTGTAGGAAACTGTCACGGTTCTGGGTCTGCAACCCAGCATTTTCTGTTCATCTGTTGTTGTCATTGTTTTTGAGTTCATTTTGGTGTTTGTCTGTGTTCCCTTTGTTGTGAGTTTGTTCCTCTGCCTGTGTTCCCTCTGCTTTCCATGTAGTCAAGCCCCTGTGTTTAGTCATGTCTCCGAGTCTGTCACTGTGCTTTTGTGTTTCCTGCTTTATTTTGATAGTCTGTCTCTTGTTAGTGGTGTCAGTTTTGCTTCCTTGTTCTCATTAGCCCTGATGTCTCCCAGCCGTGTTCACCTCCTGCCTCTCGTTCCCCTCGTTATGTCTTGTGTATTTAAGTCCTGTGCTTTCTGTGCTTTCTATTAATATCTCTCCTAAGCTTGCAGATTTCACTAAATTAAGCAACATCCCACTTTTAAAGAAAGTACAAAGCGATCTGGCTAGATGGAAATCTCTGCAAAGGTTTGTGTCTGGAATTTCCCATGTGCCCCTGAATGCATCATAGGCGCATGTTCGCAGCTTCAGTTCAGAGACAAACAGCAGCGGTACAGCAGACAGTGTGTGTGCATTCATAAGACAGTGAGTTACTTCACTCAGTTATGTTGAGTTACCATGACTTACTAGCAGTTTTTGCTTCTGTTTAAATGAGGTTATGGATTAGTGGCAGTTTTTGTTAGCATAACAGATTTGTTTGCTAACTAGCTAACAGAGAGATTGTAGTTATTGTGTGTTGTTTCTGTGCTCTGTTTACTGGACGATAACCAGTGTAAAGTTTGCCTTCATTGCATAGCATAGTGTGTTAATGCATAATAGCTGACTTAAGTTTATGTAACCAGGCTTAAGTAATATCCCAGCTTATTTAGTTATATATTGTATTTGAGTACACCTCAACTGTATCTTTCTGTTTATTATGTAATTTGAGTTCTAATTGGTTTGTATCATTATGTTTTGTCTACAGAAACCACACCCACTCACACATAACACTCATTTGAAATATAAAGAATGACAATTTTATTCCTGGACTCTGCCTGTTTGTTCCGCTCGCATCTGAACAGTTGCAAGTGTCCTGACCCGACACTCTAAAGCGATTACTGCCAGCTCCAATTTCCTGAATCCTCCTAAACATTTGGTCCTTTGAGCCGAATGCAGAGTGAATGCTATAGCCTTATATGTACAGAATGGAAGAGCAATACCCATACAGAGAGTCTGACCGTCCGCACAGACGTCAGAAGCCCAAGCCAAGAAGTTGGTGGATCGCCTGCAGTCCCTCCTCTTTTTTGGATTTGAACAAAGACAATGGGCTAGTAATGTCCACATGGTCATCAGCCACCTATCACTTGAGTCCCAGTCAGAAGGTACTGTTCTCTGGCTTTCCCAGGAGTCAGCTGATCCTCAAGAGTGCACTCTAGGACTGGTATGGCACCGTAAGACTGATGCACTGCGATATAAGCATCATCAGAGCACCACTTCAGAGTCAACAATGCCCAACATTTATCGGCTGCTCGCCCAGCAGTATGACCCTCTTGGGTTTCTCCTTCCATATACGACCAGAGCAAAGGTCATTGTGCAACACCTCTGGGACAAGAAAAGAGAATGGGATGATCCTCACTTACCTGAGAATCTGCTCCAGGCCTGGCATTAGTGGGAAAGTCAACTGGGCCAGCTCTCACAGATAACGCTGCCGAGATGCTACACAGACCACGCTCAGATTGCAGTGACAGCCATCAATCAGGAATTGAGAGTTGCACCCAAGAAGCAACTCTCAATTCCTAGGCTAGAGTTGTGTGGAGCCCTTACAGGAGCACAGCTGGCTTCTGTTCTGAAGAATGAAATGACCCTTGACATCCAAGATGTAGTGTTCTAGACAGACTCGACCACAGTATTTAACTAGCTCCATTCAGACTCCTATCGATATAAAGTGTTTGTGGTAACCAGAGTGGCAGAGATACAAGAACTCTCTGATTATTTTTTTTCCCAACTTTAATTTTTATTCATTTTTGCCAACATTGAAAACAATACAACAAAGAATAACTCTCTGATTCAGCATCCTGGCGGTACGTTGACTCAGGAACCAATCCTGCAGACGATATCACAAGAGGGAAAACCGTGGTTCAGCTTGCTGGTGAGAATCGAGTCGGGGCCCACCATTTCTTCAGCTGCCACCCAGTCTTTGGCCACAAGCACCAGTGGGAGAAGCTAAGGAGGAAGTGGATGAGCTGAGAAAGCCAGTGTTCTGTGGTCTGCTCACCAGATCAGCTAGTCCAGCGATACCTGATAGCAAACAGTTCAGCACATATGAGGAACTCCTGAAAGCCACTGCTCGATCAATGCACGGGGCGGCTAATGACACCGGCCCCCACCCGTGCGTCCACTTGGTGGGTACAGGGTCGCCACTCCCAGAACACACACTTTTAACTTTTATCTTTTATCACTGACTTCCTTAGCACAGACCATAAATTTAAGTTTACACAGACTGTTGCCGCGGTCCTATCACAGAGCATAAATTTTATTTACGACTACACAGTAAATATATATTCTTTTACCCGCTTTGACAGTAACAACAGACCAGACTTAATTCAGCAAGTTCGAATATCAACAGGCGTGCCTACCTTTATATATATATATGGGCGCCCAATATCTGGTCAGAATGAAACTGTGTCTGTGTTCCCGTTGCGTGATCGCCTTATCGCGTCTGTCCTGCCGGACTCAGCCTTCCGAACTATTCGGAAGCCCCCATAAATCTGTCCCGGGAAAAGAAGGTGATCCAGTTAATGACAGCATTCACACTGGCCGTTTCTCTCTCTCGCTTCAATGCTCTCGGGGATACAGGAAATCACACACACGTTATATTACAGTTTACAACGACGTTTGTTGCTGGGCAGACTGACCACTCCAGTTCCACTCCCACTCTATCTAACAGTGCTTCTTCTTCTTAATAAGGTAAACAAAGCAAACTTCTAGCAAACTTGAGTGAATACAGAAGGTAACTGCAGTTATCATTGCACAACAGCTTGTGTTCTGGGGAAACGAAACTACTCGACTGTGTTTTCTGGCAGCTGGACCACACCCAGCCTGTAGTATGCTGCACAGTCCTCTATTCTAAGGGTCAAGCTTTCTTTCCTACATTCACATCATGTTTTTGATTATATTTAAGGCACATTAAAGTCACAAATCCCACACCGGTTGCGAAGCTTCTAATCCAGCAATCTGACAACCAAAACCACCCTGGAGCTGAACGTGGTTTTGCTGAGCCAATTCCATTTCAATCCCCCCAGAGCTCCACACTTTGGAGGGTCTTGGGAGAAAAAGGTGCGGTCTGTGAAAACCGTTTTGCGTACCACATTGGGAGTGCAGATAGTGTCCGAGGAAGTACTGAGGACTGTCTTGCTTGAGGTGGAGAGTATACTCAACTCCAGGCCTTTGGGTTATGTTTCTTCAGACATTGCAGACCCTGATCCCATCACGCCCTACTATTTGTTAATGGGGTGGCCAGATTGCTCTCTGCCACAGGTGCTTTATCCAGAATCTGAGCTGCTCAGTCGTAAGAGGTGGTGACACACTCAAGTCCTGGCTGACCAATTCTGGAAGCACGTCATACAACACTTCCTGCCTACCTTGCAACCATGGCAGAAATGGCACAAGGAAACAGACAACATTGTGGTTGGATCTGTGGTTCTCATGTACCTGCTCACTCCTGGTGGCTGCTTGGCGGAGCATCAGTCAGGCCCCTTTCACGGCAGCGGGGGCCCTCATGCCTCTGGCCTCCGGGCCCGGTATGCTCTGGCACGGCCGGGTGCCGGCAGAGCCTGGGGGCACGTCACTGCTCTGGCTTCTGCTCCGTGGCTGCTGGGTGACCCTGGGGCTCTCCTCAACTCCTTGTAGGAGGGTGGCGCTTTGCCCCTCGGGTGGTCCTCCTAGGGCTCTTGCGCTCTGGGGACCTCTGGATGTCTGGGGCCTGGATGGAGGAGATCCAGACATCCTGGGGGATGGGACTCTGGCTCCTCACACACGCTAACAGATTGTTACATGGAGAAACCTTTTGCATACAAGGGCGCTCATCCACACAGGGTGCACACAGGTGTACTCGGAGATGCAAAACTACACCTTTTCTGGCTGCTTTCTTGGCTGCAGTCCCGGAGCACGCTATTCGCTGTCAGTTCTGCGTACTACACAATAATATTCAAAACTTAGTATTTAATATTAATCTAGATTATTGCCGTGGTCCCCATATTGTGTTGCTCTGCATTGCTTCTGCTTTTTCTGTTGTTGTTGTTTGTGTTTTCTCTATATATGTCTCAAAAGGTGGTCCAGTGGATTTTTTTTTCTTTTTTATATGTCCTGTCCCTCATCTTTTTCTTTCCATCCCTCCCTTTCTTTCTCTCTCTCTCCTTTTCCCTTCCTTTAATAATGTCTGTCCCACAATCAGCAACTAAAAATAAAGTGAATAAATAAATCAATACAACAAGGCCATGATGGTCCATTTGGTAAAATAAATCCTTTGGGCATCTTTCATGGCCTTTTTTCATGGCCATAATTGTGATCGCTAACGATCCAAAACGGGACAGGTTAAAATAAATAAATAAATAAATATTGAAGAGATTTGTAGTTCATTTTATAAATTACAGATGGGTTAAATAGAATGTAGAATAATTTGGTTATATTGACACTGCCCTGGGTGCAATAAAAGCTGAAGGTGTCACAGAGTGAGCTGCAAATTCTTCTAGAAACTTCCCCCTCTTGTCCTCCATCTTGGGGCTCTGTAACCAGGACAAGATGGCTGTTATATATACATTAAGTGGAAGATCCCCAAAAGCTGTAAACCCCAGGGGAGGTTTACATGACCATATTTGGCTCCCTGTTTGGCTCCCATCCCTTCATTGGCTCCCTGTTAAATCCAGAATTGAATTCAAAATCCTGCTCCTCACATACAAGGTCTTAAACAATCAGGCCCCATCTTATCTTAATGACCTTGTAGTACCATATCACCCCATTAGAGCAGTTCGCTCTCACACTGCTGGCTTACTTGTTGTTCCTAGAGTATTTAAAAGTAGAATGGGAGGGAGAGCCTCCAGTTTTCAGGCCCATCTTCTATGGAACCAGCTTCCAGTTTGGATTCGGGAGACAGACACTATCTCTACTTTTAAGATTAGGCTTAAAACTTTCCTTTTTGCTAAAGCATATAGATATTGCTGGATCAGGTGACCCTGAATCCTCCCTTAGTTATGCTGCTATAGGTTCAGACTGCTGGGGGACCCCCTTGATTTATTGAGTTTTTCCTTTTCAGTCACCTTTCTCATTCACCATGTGTTAATAGATCTCCCTGCATTCAATCATACTTGTTATTAATCTCTGGCTCTTCCACAGCATGTCTTTTATCCTGTCTTCCTTCTTTCACCCCAACCGGTCGCAGTCGATGGCCGCCCCTCCCTGAGCCTGGTTCTGCCAGAGTTTTTCCTTCCCACTGTCGCCAAAGTGCTTGCTCATAGGGGGTCATATGATTGTTGAGTTTTTCACTGTATGTATTATTGTAGGGTCTACCTTACAATGTAAAGCGCCTTAAGGCGACTGTTGTTGTGATTTGCCGCTATATAAATAAAATTGAATTGAAGCAACATAACACAATCTGATGTTATCCGTCTCTTCTAGACAATCATCTACCTCCATCTCTCATCACAAAAGCTTTGTCAACATGGAAAAGTCCCCCAAAGTCTCAAAGTGCACCGATACATTTACTTCGTGTTTGTATTCAACAAACTTCGTGTTATGAAGCCTGCAGGCTGTGTAACCCAGTCTATTCCTAAGACAGCACTTTGTAATAGACTTGGTGCAATTTAAATGAAGTTAAGTATTCTGCCTGTGAGACAATACTGGCTTAAATGATAGAATAACAGCACACACCAAGTGTCTACACACAGTAAGGATGCAAGATTACAGGATAGGCTGTGTTGTGATGGAAGCGTTATTCTGTAAGATGTGCACCAATTCACCTGTGTCTACATTTTGGTAAGTACAGGGCAACTCCAGCTGACAGGAGTCGGGATCTTTGCCATACACCTGCCAGTACATCGCTAGTAAATTAAGAAAACTACATCTCTATCAGAGAAACATGATGTAGAGAGCCCTGATAATCAAATAGTGCATGGTTGCGTCTTCCCTCTTTGTGCAGACAAAAAAAAAAAAAAAAACAACTCCACTATAAAAACTACCTATTATAGCAAATCAACTGCATTGAATTGACTTTGTTGCCTATTGACTTTGTCTTAAATGAACATGTTATCTCGATTCTCTGGACACACTCTATCAATAATATAATGACCTGCCAAGACTGCTGCCCTTCCTTTGGGTTAAGGATTAGCTGCACTGACGTCCACTGGAGCTAGTAAATGCACATCCAAGAGAACAAATGCTGACAGATGCCAAAGGATGGGAGCTGTCAGTATGGTTTGTGTTAAGCATTGTGTCATTTGAGTTAGAAACTCGGAGGCATTGGCTTTGACGCACGCATCACACCAGTGGAGACAGACAGTTCACAGAGAACATGAAAGAGTAAAGGGAAAGCGTGTTACATTTTGTCACTGTGCTCAAAGAAAGTGATTTCATGTGTAGAACTCCCAGACAAAGAGCTTGTGAGATAAAAGGAAAATTAGAACGAGCGCTAGAACATGTAGCTACCGTTCAATAGATCAATGAAGCAGAGTTGTGCCTGCTGGGAATGCCCAGGCCCTATTACAGTAACATGTCCTCTAATCCAATAATAGAACAGCTTACAAGTCAAACAGGCCAATCCTAGAGGATTTCTGAACCAGACAGACAATCAATTCGATATTTGACCAGAGCGTGGTAGTACCCTACACCAAGGCCAAACTGGGCAAGCGCAAGCCAATTTACACATAGTCCACCTGCCTCTCAGATTATCCTAGTGACATTTAACAACTTGTTCCAGATGAACACATCACTTTCTAATTTGAAGTTAAAAGTTGCTTTACTCTCTGGCCTAAAGCGCTGCACAAAGGCAGGGTGTATTTATCATGCAGTAGCATCCACTGTGCACATGCCCGTAGGAGATTGAGAGCAATCGCTGTTATTTTTTTGTTTTAAATAAACCTGACTGTAGAGAAACCTCTTTTTAAATGCCTGATAACAGATACCAAGATAACAAAGTTTTAATTAGCCATGTCTGATAGCAAAAAATCAGTGAAAAACAAATGCAAAAGCTAAAACTTACACACTCTTGCCCCTGGTGGAAAAATGAATGTGCTCCTAGAGCATGTTACAAATTGCGATCCATCCACTTTTCATGCACTGCTAGCGAATAATGATCATGCTGTGTAATGCAGCACTTTGTCAGGCTTCACCATAGTAATTCTGAGTCAGTTTAGCTGAATTATTATAAGGAAATACATGCTAACACTGGCTCTTAAACTCAAAGTCGTTGGCAGAAGTCAGCATCTTTGTCAATGGTTCTCAGCCTGAATGCTGCAGAGGGGGAAAAAAAAAAAAAAAAAACTTACAGCTTAGCATTATGAATAAAAATCTCATCAAAATTTAATTAAAATATAATATACTGATTAAAGAACACAGAAAAACACTTAGAAGTGTTACATTGGTTACATTCATGTGAGACAAAGCTATTAGGATGTTGGCCAACAAGTGTGTAACACTAGTTTGACTGGAATTGCTTGAATGTTGGGATTCATTTTCCAACTTGATTTGTAAGCTCACACAATAATCGACCTAAAGGCTGCAAGAGTTCTACTGGAGGTAAACCACGGGAGGAAATGCTCGAAGCTTTGAGAAGACCAAAAGGGCACTGTTTAATCAATTCCTTATACTTCGGTGCGATGCTGATGTTCTAAAATCTTAAATCGAAAAGAAACCACCCTCCAAGCGCTGTAAAAAAATCAGTATTGCTCATTTTAAGCACCTTTTGCACAGCTAACAGCCTGCTGGCCTTTTCCCATTGCTCCTCATCTCCGCTGGCCTTTCAAGTGTTTCATATATTCGGTTAATGTTTTCTCAACTACACAAACACCCTCCCACACATAGGGTTGGTCGTCCTGACAATTATTCCATGATGAATGAGTTTCAGAGTGTTTACCAATTTCATGTACATCTGGAACAAGCCAGCCTTTTCTTCTAAATAACCTCAGCTGCCAATAAATCCATTTTTATGACCACTCATATCCAAGGCAAACGCAGTGTAAACAAGACATTCTAGACCCTCTCTTGACTATTCATCAGGCAGAAATGAAATTGATCTAAAGCACACAAGCTTAGTCACACGCACACACACAATCAAACCAGCACAGTTAGAAATGAGGTCATCATCATCATCCAGCCAGCATGAATGGGGCTGCAGAGGACAGAAGGTTGAAAGAGTCAGTGGAAAGTGTTGGACAGGGAACTGAGTAAATCTCTCTCTCTCTCTCTCTCTCTCTCTCTCTCTCGCTCTCTCTCTCTCTCTCTCTCTGAGTGCAACTGAGTCAAGTGGTGACCCCTGCTTACTGCTCACCGTGTGCATTCCAGTTCACACAGGCTCACGCTGGGTTTTAAACTAGTGTCACCGGACTGAGCAGATGCTGAAAGTCTTTCAAATGCATCAGTGAATAGGAGACAAAAATGAAACCATTTGGGAGTACAGTCACATACGCAAACATACGCATCTGGTTTCAAGGTAAACTTGTTAATGAATATTTATGCCTATGTTCCACGAGGCTTGTGCCGTTTCCTTCTATTAGTATCAGAGAAAAAGAAACAAACTCCACTGTTTAGTGTTTTAAAGTCTCAGAGGAAGTTTTGATAAATGAATGTTGGCAACAAGTGTGACTGAGGGAGAGAGGCTTTACAGGTGTCAACCAACTGTATTTCATCTTAGCTTTTAATTTCAAAAACATTGGAAAATGGAAAAGAAAATGTGTGTCGAATAACATTTTAAACAATCTGTCTTCTTTTTGCCCTGCTGTGTTACAAATGCTCAAATAAATATATAATTTAACATCCACACAACTAAAATTACAATCACTACACTTGAATTGCTTTTCATTATTGCCCAGTTTTAAAAAGGCATGTAGGATATAGAACATTCACACCCTTCTATGTGAAAAAAACCCTGCTTGCGTAATTATCCACCTGGTTGGTGGTGGAGTTAAGTGACAGACTGCATATGCCACAGGTCACAAACTACAAGTCTTTTGTGTGACTGTGTGTTTTTGCATGTGCATTTGTATGAAAGAGAGAGAGAAAGCAAAAGAGAGAGAGAGAGAGCGCTTGGCAAACAGCTAAGCCAGCCAGGTGATGCATCTCTGTCGGCAGCGGCTCTTGTGCAGGTGTTGGGTTTCGTGCAAGCGAAGAACAGAGGCAAACAGTCCCACAACTGCAACACATTCAACATAATGAGGCAGCGTGACACACAGTCAGTATGATCATCTATTATCATTGCCCTGTTTTTTGTTGTGTTTGTGAATAAAAGTTAGTGGAAAAAACTGCTCAAGCTGTTACTAACGTTTCCAGGAACTGATAATATCGATGTGAACCTGGACCACATCAGCCTCTGTAGGGAGTCTACTTGAATTTATTCAAAATATGAGGCCAAACCACAGTCACTCCCATCATTTGGCTCAATTTGTCCTATGGATATCAGCTTTGACGGGTACTTGAAAACAAACGTGGCTGTGTAAGACTACTCATTTCTGAGCCAATACTCAGACTTAATCTTGCATTACAACCCTCACTTACTCCCACATTGCAGTTTTCCAGTAAAGACCACAGCTTTTGTTTTCTATTTAGAATATGGATTCAGCCTCTAACAACTCCATTGCTACTCAAGGATTTGTTCAAATACAGGTTGCTATGGTTACAGAGGCAGGTTGTGGCTCGACTAACATCTGATCTGTTTTATAAGGCATTAAAAATGAGAAAACACTGGCGTTCATCTGATATTCACGTGAAAAAGAAAGTTTTCATCAGACTATGCGTTTCTGTGAAAAACTAAGCACAGCCCATGATTTATAGTAAGTTGTGGAACCACATTTAGCAGGCAATAACTTGAAGTGATCACTTTCTTTATAGGTTTATCAACCTTCCACATCCCAGTCATCACCCCTCAACCTCTGCGCTTGATATGAGGGGTTTGGCAAAACCCGAACACCACATATCAGCACGAACATACTACTGTGCATCATGACCAAGCTTCTCCACTCTGGACCAATGATAGCAAAATTAAGACACTTGGTTCAAAGTTGATTCACAAGTTTTGTGCTTTGTTCAGATGCAACTTTGTGAACCAAAGCCATGCCGACTTACAGGCTTTCTGGCAGCCCCTCAGTGTTTTTCTAATTGTGCCGTCATGAACGATAACATTTAACATACTAAGTGAGGCCTGTAGCGTCTCAGATGTAGTTTGAGGGTTATTTCCATTTTCTCTGTGCACTGCACAGTCAGACCTTAAAGTAAATTTATTAGGCTGAATATCGGACCATTGTGTTAACACACACACATGAATGCTCTGGACCAGTAACTGCCAAAACTTCTACTTATATAGCAGTGTTCACACTTGCTGATGATCAATTAATCAAGTGCACTTGATTAACAGCACCCATTTGCTACCTACCCTCTTAACTCCTATGGAGACAGTAAGGTCGTCCTATGAAAAACTTTGTTGTTCTTTTTTACATTTGCAATTATTCATTTTCCCCTTTTGTCCTAGGCAAAGAAATATTTGCTGCTTGACTTCATTCAGCTTTTCACACAATTTTATCCAGCGCAGAACACAGGAAAACAGATAAATATCAGCAACAACATTGGAAAGTCACATTTTATTTGCCAACCTGCCAGTTTCAGTGAGAAGGGCCAGTATCTGCTAATGCCAATATTCAAACAATATGTCTGTGCATCTCATCTGTTAAAGCAAAAATTATTCAAAGATTAAACTCAGTCAAGAAAACAGCCAAAGCTATTTGAATGTCCTAAATAAATGCTATACATTCTATTCTTATACATTCTATTCTTTATTTGAATTGTAGCTCTCGAAAGCAGAATGAAGAAGCAGTACATAATGAATGGCATACTTTCATCTATGGTTGAAACCGACTCGTAGGCCTACTTTGACCAACAAATTTGGAAGTCAAACTCAAAATATGTTATGTATCAAAGTTCTTTGTGATATCCTAAAAAGCATAAACAGTACAGCAGAAAGCTAAACACAGAGTGAAATCTATTTGGGAATTTCTTTTTGTGTACATGTGTGTACCGAAATAAAGTGAAGGACAAAACTCATTCTAACACAATCTTTTTACAACAGCAAGGCCATTTCAAACACGTTACCAGTGCCCACCTTATTGTTCCAGGTCACCAGATTATTAAAAAAAAACCCAATCCAAATCAATGTCATTGTTTCTTCTTTAGGTGTTGTTATCTGAAGAGCTGCATCATGCAGCTGGGTCGTCCCCACATAGAGAGAACAATGTAAATGCAAAGACCGGTCAGATGTCTAAAAAGCTTTTCTTTCTCTCAGATATAATTGAATACAGATCTCAGTGGAGAGCACTACTTCCTCTCATCCCAACAAACGTTCCGAAAACCGCAGAGGACAACTGGGCAACATCCATCAGCGACCCAGAAAACCAAGAGTCACCAAACCATTCACAGACCACCCTGCCAGTTAGAGCTTTGACAATTGTGACTCACTCCACATTTGCTGCCGTTCTTCCAGGCTTTGCAGGTTTTGAACAAACAAACAGGCACGAACAGATCTCTGTGCGTGAATGTGCATTTGCCCATCTACTTTTCTGTCCCCCCCCCCATTCCCACTGACAGGGCTGCAATTTGTCTTTGAAACAGAACCGAACAGATCAATAGCTCGTTATGTAAAGCCAGTGTCGTAGGGGGAGATCTGCTATAGGGAACCGTTTTTAAAAATGACTCGAGTGAAAAGGATGAGTTATAGCTCAACCTACTCTAAGAGCTTGCATTTTAACCATTTCCATTTTGCACTGCTATTCTTCATAAGTCAGAGGAAGTAATGCACATTTAAAAAATATCTTAACAATTTTTACACTTGCAAGCAGATTTAGAAATCAGCTGTAATATTATACATTCAAATTTAACATGTAAAAAGTACTCTAACTTTTGGGTTTTACAGGTAAGACAAACTTTGTACACAAATGCATCTGAAACTCAAAATTTATCAAGACACAGCTTTTACTTTGAAGGCAAACCTTGCAATAAATTACACCAGTACTCAGTTCCAAGACAAACAGAGCTTTTTATGCCAAATCCAGACCCGGATCAGAATATGACACATCCTACTTTCAACAAGTCTCTGGTAAATAGTGCTCGAACAAAGGTATTATGGAGCCAGTTTGCCCAGCTGAGTGTACAACACAACAATGTCGGGAGAATAAGGTTGAGAAGCTTCCCAAAGTTGTCCTTTCTCACATGTAGTACACGACAAGAGAAAGTCCACGTTAGATGCACTCTCACAACTGAAAATATTCAGTTTGGTTTAGCTAAGGGAGCTTCCTGGCCTTTTACCCATGCTATTCTTACAATAGTGCAAATCATTCTAATCAGACCTCAGACTTTGTACAGGGAAGAAGATGGATTTAAAGCCTTGATTTTGCCTCGTCTGCTATTGTCCGCTCAGGTCCGAGGGACTTAAATTTCATAATCAGACAATGAGTGCGAGGGTCTGGGTGGACTCCAGCGTGACCGTGCAGATTTGTATGGAAGAATTTACATTGTAATGCACCAACTATCATCCGGGCAGTAAAAGACTACAAGCAGACTTCAAAGAGGAATGACTCTTTGCCTATCATGTCTCTAACTGTATGTAACAAAGTATAACACAGATCCATAAGCAATCCTACTTAATTCTCATATGCTGTGTTGTCAAATCTACAAAAAATTGAAAACTTTTTAAGTCTACAAATTTACAATGTGATTGTCATACTTATTTCTCAAAGCACTATTTGAATACAGTGTATTATTGTAACCAATAAAATCTGCCATGCACTAAAAGGTTCATATAATCTCTGCTTTATATGCTTTTAACATTTATTGGATGGATTGTGTTTCACGTGTGACTGGTGTAGTTAAAGTCTGAGGATAATCCCTGATGTCAGATCATTCCGGTTAGTCACTTTTCTCCATAATAATTCTACGTCCGTCCGTAATATCAAAAGATCTTCAGTTTGAATACTGTTTGGATGAATGCAGATAGTATTTAAGTCCTTTGTGCATTTATTGAACCGTATCACAAATTTGCAGCTATTTCAGTGTCAATCAGTGTCAAGGCCAGACTGATTTTTCAATAAGCCATAACAAAAACAAATAAAGACGGTCATCATTTGAAAACAAAAACAAAAAAACTAATCCAGAGGGGAATACACATGATAGCCAGGTTGATTTGAATGCCAAGAAGGCCAAAGGATTTCCAGACTCTGAGGCCCCCTCTTTGGCAGTGATG
This sequence comes from Pelvicachromis taeniatus, assembly GCA_015108175.1. Taxonomy (NCBI): domain Eukaryota; kingdom Metazoa; phylum Chordata; class Actinopteri; order Cichliformes; family Cichlidae; genus Pelvicachromis; species Pelvicachromis taeniatus. The sequence goes on along the minus strand of VURO01014386.1, from coordinate 57,216 downwards.
CAATTGCGATTACACAACCCTTCCCAATGGCACAGTCACTCTGACTGGAAAAACAGGTGATTCACTGTAATGGTGTCAGTTCTGCTGTGGCGATGGCCTCAGTCTCACCCACCAGGAGGCATGACCCACTACTTGCCAGTAAAATGTCTGTGGAGTGATTTCAGCGATAGCCTGAAACAGTCTGGGTGGGATGTGGCCGAGAGCCATTCACTTCACAGGGCAAGTAACACCAATTCTCATATGAAAAATAAATATTTAAGGGGGGGAAAAAAAAATTTGTTGAAATCACTTCTTCCTCAGCACAGCGCTGCTTGTTTAAGAAATACTTGTCATTGCTGTTGAATGATGCCGCTCTGACTCACTAACTCCACAACATCTGGCCATAGTCTGTTGTAACCGCTGCTTTACAGTCACCATAGTGACATACCATATCATCATGGTTAGATAAACCACAGACGACCTCAGCTGCAAGGTATCAGATCAACTGACAGAGATTTCGTGCAAGATACTGTACAATAATATACCAATACTGTAATTTAAACATTTATATTTATATAAACCCTAGTTCACTGATTAATTCATTCGTTCATTAGTATATTATTTCAAAAGACTGCAATACACAATATAAATCAAAATTATATACGGCAAAAAAAAAGAAAAAGCTGCTGGGTTAAAAGTGGCTTATTTCAGTAATCCAGCATTGGGTCAAATATGGACAAATAGAGCACCGGGATAGTCCAACCCAGAATTTTGGGTTGATGTGCTTGTAAACATTAGGTTCTTGATATCCAGCATAACAGCTACCATAATAAGACTACATAACAGAATAAAATCTGTATCTTCACACAATTATACTGACCACAAACCTCTGAGTTTGTGTCTGGGTGTACTTCATGTCTGCTGTGACAACTGCAGAGCCTATGCTGAGTGGTTCTCACATACAGTATGGATCCAACTATAAGATTGGACTTGATATGGATCATGTTTAGTGCAGCCAGACGGTTCTCTTTTGGGGAAAACAAAACAAACAAACAAAAAACACATGGCCAGGCTATTTAGTTCCATCTACAATTAATTCATCTTTCTTGGCAAGAAACAGGCTGACAGTGCAACAATACATCCACTCAGGGCTGTACCATCGGCAACAGTTGCAGTGTTTAAAATGTAATATGTTGGCCATACAAAGAGAAATAGAAGTAAAACAATTGGCAGTGATAAAAAGAAACAGAGTATAGATTAAAAATAAATACATTTAGGAAGGTTGCTGTCTCATCAGTAGCAGAGCAGAGGTGGCTCCACAGCATGTGGAAAAAGCATGTGAGGGTGTCACACAATACCTTGGAAAATTAATAAATTATGGAAACCTGATCTGCTGCTCGCTCAGACTGCTCCTTTGCCCATCTACTGAGATAAAGTCACTGACAAATAAAGGCACCTTTGTGTCTACTTTTTCCACCAACTGCCTACGTCAACCTATTTTGGTGTATTGCCGGAGATCCAAGGAAGCGTAGTGTTGAGTTGGTAGCCATTAGGATGTGGATGAGGATAAACAGCCCTGACTATGCAAGATACAGGGCAACCCATTGTTGTTGTTTCTGTCAATGCTGCTGCAGTAAAATTGTAAATATTTCACATGCGTCTACAGGTTTAGACAACTTTAAACCCTGAACTCATACTAATATTTTTACTTATTTAAAAATATATTTTGATGCATTAAGACAGCAAAAGCTGATCTATATACTGTACGCGCCAGCTATCAAAAGGTTCATCTGCTCACAGCTTCACAAACTGAGCGCATGCTGGACTAGTCATGTGAGAGCAAACAGAGAACAGCTGGAGAAGGCTGGGATCACACACACACACACACACACACACACTTGCTGAGCCATGACAGATATAAAAAGACTTTTAAGGAAAAGTTTGGATTGAGATACAAATTCCTTGCCGCCCGCCCCCCTCTCTCTGTCTCTCTCTCTTTACTGGCAGCTCGATTTTGAATATCCCACCATATTAAACTAAGATACACTGCCATTTTCAAATGTAATGCTTTGGTAAATGAATGGGAAAACCCTTTAAATCTGGGTTACGCTATGAAAACATGGAAATGTCAAACACTCTGCAGGACACCGATTTGTTTTCAGTTGTGTCTCTTGGAGTGTTTAACAGTGGTCAACGCCAAAGGCAAAAGAAGCAATTTTCAGTAGGCACAGCAAGGGACAAAACCACAGTGTAATTAACATGTTATCACATCAAAAAGTCTAGTCTTAACCTATAGCCTGATTATAATTTAGGACTACACATTAAGCACATCTGATTACATTGAGATCTGCCTGTGTATCGAAGCTTGGTACAAATCAACATCCAAGCTCATTAATTGCTGGAAAACTAAAACACACAGCAACTGTAAACTCATTTGTGGAGTGGAGCATAGTTACAAAGGAGCTGGGCACCAGATGTTGCCTAGTTAATTGCCCCCAGAAAGCAGCACATTGAGTCGACTTGAAAATGTACATTATTGTGTGCTGTTAGAGAGGTCTATATACAAGCAAACACAATTTAATGTATTATAAATTCTATAATAAAGTATTAGTTAGTTGAACGTAAACAGCATAATCTCGAGTGTCCACAGAAAAGATCACAGAGTAATTGATCAAATGTACCAGGTGTGTGTTGCTTACACACACTCTCTCTTGCCGGGTAAACACACAAATGGAGCGGAAATAGACCGTTTAGTTTCAGCGGCTCCTTCGACTGATGTGTAATGCTTTAGAGTGAGCTGTACATGTGAAGTGCGTAAGCTTTCACTGCGAACCGGTCATCGTGTAAGTGAAGAGAATGACGATAAAGGAAACAGGGAAAAAAAAAAAAAAACCCCACTGAAAATTAAAAAAAAAAAAAGCTGC
>VURO01014386.1:39856-49952 GCA_015108175.1 Pelvicachromis taeniatus | reverse complement strand
ATATATAAACATAATTGGAAATGCCTCAAGGGAAATACTTAAGGACACAAATAAAACAAGGTACTTAAAGGGAGAGGAAAAAACAAATCTCATGTAACTAGACACATATTTGCACTCCTGTAATTCTTTCATCTGGGGGTTGCTTTGAGCAAAATTCAATATGCTTGATTTAGGAAACTCCCAGGGGTCACGGCAGGCATAAGTAGCAACTATGTGCTTAAAAATCAGACTTGGAGGATAGTTTTGTTCTAGCTTAATTAGCCCAATAAATAAATAAGGCTACAGGAAGTTATAACTGAGTAGGGGAAACTATTACAAGGTATCCCTGGAGTTTCCAGAGGTGTGGTGCATTGCTGAAGGCAACCTTTGGAAGCACAATACACCACTGTGGACTGCATTGTTCAGTCCTACTTGTTTCATTAATAACACGGTGTAGAAGAGGACAGAGTGGGAACAAGCCGACAGTGTGTCGTCTAGAAAAAGCCCAAAAAGGAGGCCTTTAATTAAGCTGCCCACTATGTCCCAGCATCAAACTATCAACACAGCTGGAGACAGCAACTTGGAGGATGCAGATGATGTTTGCCATCAAGCGAATTTAGATCAATTATCTTAAACAAATTTATTGCGAACACAGCTGTTGCCACTGAAGCTCTCCACTAAAAACTCGGGGCTGGGTGCTAAGTTCCTTCATCCAGGCCATCCCAAAGATCAGTGGCAGCTGTTCACTGAGGGGGAGCATTGCTCATTCACATCTTTACCAAATTCTTCAGACATCTGCACAAACAACCGCAACACAAAGGCTTGCTCAAAGGAATAGTTTGACATTTTAGGAGACTTATTATTCTCATTTTTGTTGTTCTCTGTGCTTTAAATATGAAGTTAAGTGTTAACTTCATGACAATAAAAGCATCTGCAATGCAATTGTCCTATATTACAATTTGAAATTGACTTGCAGAGAGAAAGATTGTGAATCCCAAATCAAGGACAAATATTTTCTTCACAAGTACATGGAAGCTTATTATCATCTGAAATTCATCCAATAATTGCTTTCAATTAGCAAGACAAGTGGCTCAGTATCAAGGACAGTCACATCTACTACTAGCATCAACAGCAAACCCTGGCTCTAAATAGCTTCACAAAACATAAGTGCCTCGATAAAACCATACCACTACTACTGAAAAAACCCACAGATGTAATGGCAGGGATAATCTTTGTTCCATAAACAACCCATCTATAAACCACAGACTTTTTGCAGAGAATGGGATGTGTGTTTTTTTGTTTTGTTTTTTTTTTTTTAGAAGCAATGCTGAGGGGAAAACAACTTCTGGATGATGCTCCTGCTGTTTGAATGTCAGTAGGGGAGCACTGATAGTCCTAAGTCATGGTAGACAGCCCATCATTGAAGACAACTGACTAATCATCTGTGTTCTTTCAGCACACTTTTGTATAACTTGATATGCAATGACCTAAATGACAGCATGGATCTGGGAATAATAAATGTGATGGAGGAGTTGTGAAGACAAGACTCTATTACCCTCACTGGAAGCAACTATAACTATAACTGCACTGAAAATATAGAGCTTGCCTCCAGAAAAATAAATAAATAAAATTTTTTAAAAAGACCTTTAGAGAAATTAAAATATGACAGGATGAAACCCTGCAACAGAACTAATTGATGAGAAAGGTACGTGAAGTAAAAGTAAACAGATATATTTTAATCCGTGCCACCTGTGTGAGGCAGATAACGTGACCTTTCAGTGCAAATGCCAGCTTGAGTTTCACTAATATCAAACAGAGCAAAAAAAACATTTAGTGATTCAGCGGTTAGAAGGTTCAGCGTTTGAATCATATGGCTACCTAAAGTCTTTCTTTGCAAAAGTTGCATGTTCTTCCTGTACCTGCACTGGTTTTCTCTTAAAAACACATACTTTTCTGCTGATGTGTGTTCCATTAATATACTTGCTGAAAAGGAACACAGTTTTGCAGCTTACAGTATGAGCACATCATGAAGCAAAAACTAGGGGGCTTTACTTGAAAGAAAAATCAAAGACCAGTCCCTAACCTGAAAACCATGGACAGATAATGATAAGAAAACATCTATGAATGAATCTAATCCAGCTCATAAGTGCCACAAAATCCCCCTCCCCAACAAAACAAAAAACAATCACAAAATTAAAATTCAGTTTTCAGGTTTTTTTTTTTTTTCAGTTTTATTTGTCATATGCAAGTTAGCACAGAGTGAACATTGCAATGAAATGTACTTGACGAGCAAAAGCCAGTCACTCAGCAGAATAAATAGTAAACATTAATTAAATATAGTAAAGAAAAAAGGTTAACATTTAACAATCGAATATATATATGTATATATAAATATATGTACACACATAAATATATGTACACATGAGAAAAAGACGGGGGGGATATTGCACAGTGGCAGGAATGAGCAGAAAAACAGACTGAACAGTAGGGCTGCCACGATTAGTCGACTAGTCACGATTACGTTGACGCCTAATTTAATAGTCGACGCGTCGTTTGAAGCTTTGTAAGATCCCAAAAGACGGGAACAAGTAGTAGGATTTAACAGTGTAATAACAGACTGAAACAGAAGACGGCAGCACTGCATGTACAAGGATGCCAGCTGCCGTTAAACCCCGAAGAAGAAGAAGCTGTGTCCCAGAATTCATGCTCAGTTTTCAACAATGGCTAGTTAGTTTTAATATTACTCTTATTATTCTTTCTGGGTCACAAAAAAAACATCTGACATATTTTCAGGCGAGAACGCAGCTGTGTAAACCTCAAATATCTGCTCAGTTTATCAAGACCCCACATATTTTCAAAAGCGCTCCAACGTTTTCGAGACGTCTGTTACCCACCAGCTCGATAGCTAGCCGGGGTTCAAGGCTCAGTATAGCCGGTGAGAACACCGGACTCCCGGCAAAACTTTTTCAAACCCACCGCCGTCTTTCGCTACTCAGGTTAAACATGATATATAAGTCACTTAGATAACTTAAAAATGTTATTGTTTGGCTTTTTTTAGTATTTTATTTGTTCCTGAGTAAATCGGTTTGGCTGAGATTAAAGTTATAGTTTTCACACAGCTGAATAAACATCAAGCAGACAATTGATTATCAGAAGTGTGAGATGGTCGAGAATATACTCCGGTGTCCTGTTTTAGATAGCAAGGAGCAGACGTTTATTAAACTTCACCGAAACAATCTGCAGATTTCATTAAAATTGAATAAACTACCAGCTTGTCTTTATTTTTAGTTAGCACATACCTTAAACACTCAAAGCTGTAAGCTAATGATAGTGATATAAGAGCAGATGCATGCTGGTGCACGTTTTACATCCAATGGATGCATGATCTGATTAGTCGACTAATCTCAAAAATAATTGTTGACTAGTCGACTATCAAAATAATCGTTTGTGGCAACCCTACTGAACAGTATTGCACATTTTCCCTTAATATAAATGCCACTAAAGCGGAGTGAATAGTGCAGATTGTACAGAGTATTTGTGAAGCTGCAGGGTAGCAGGTGTATCCTATGGAGTGTGTTTGTGTGTGTTTAAGTGTTGTGGTTGAGGTGTCGTATGGCTTGATGGTATAGACTGATTTTGAGTCTTGTGGTCCGAGCAGGCAGACTCCTGTACCGTCTTCCAAGGAGCAAGGAGAAGCAGTAAGCACTTGTCAAATATATGGATAAAACTCTGGATTAACTAGTTCAGCTCCTTTTTTAAAATAATACAATAGGGTTCCTGCCACAAAAAGTCATTAACCCCGGCGGCTTCTTCCACCACATACTATCAATTCACCATAACCCTAATTGCGAGGCAAAGACAGAACAGTGGAGCTGTGCTGTCCAGAGTTCATCTCTGTACAGCGTGATGAGAGAGACAGGCAGACACAGGTGAATTAAAGTGATAGATATGAGATGAAGCAAAAGAAGATAAAAAACATTTGCCTGGTTCAATATTTGTTTTTGTTACTTCTTCATTTTTAATCAAGTCATTGTTTAAAATCATGCTAATAAGGTATATTATCTAACCCAACATTTGTAGCTGTGGTATACAGGAGAAAGGGCAGAAAACAGTCCCCTAGTGCTGCTTAGGCCCAGCAGGTGGTCAATTTAGGCCCAGAGTTGTAATACAGTGGCAGAAATGCTTATATTAAATTATGTAAGACATCTAGTGCAACACAGCGCATGCCTCCTATAAGAATAAACACATTTTCGCAAGCAAATTAAAAATAATAATAAATACAGGGCTTTATCACTCTTTCAGTTTGGAGTTTGTTTGTTTATTCCCCTCTTATTTTTGCTCTTTCCCCCTTTTTTGGCATGACATCTGGAGAACAGCTGGTGCTTTGCATCATATGCAAGCACACATACACACAGTTGTTACACAGGGGTTAGGGGGTCAGGAGCCCGGTCTCCAGACACACCATTTAATCTGGTCTACGTATAGACAGTCTCTGCACAACCACAATTACACAAAACTGACTGACACACACACACACACTCTCTCTCATCTCTCTTCTATACAAGGCAACCACTCAACCCTCTCTGGGGAGGGCAGAGATTCTCACTGATTAGCTCTGCCTTTCCAGATAGTGGGGAGTGGTGAGGATGGGGGGGTGTGGGTGGGGGGTAGGCACGGCTACTAATTCAATTACACAGATTCTCGTCTCTGTTCAGGCCGACTCCCAGTTCCATGAATGGAATCTAAACCACCCCTGCCGAGTGGGGGGTGGGAGCAGAGTGCCAAAAATGTGTTTACATTTGTGATTTACACTGGTTGGATTTGTTTTAGCTTGGAAGAGGCCTCTATTATTCTCTGGCTGAACACTGGAAACCCCATTATGAAATAAGGGTTTCACAGGATTTCTATCAAAAACATGTTAAATGACTCCTCCAAAAAGACAAAAAGAACAACAAAAAACTGCAATATGTTGCTATTAAAACTCAACTTTATCCACTCAGTAAGAAAGATATTTGAGGCTCATCAAAGTCGGGCTCATCAAAGTCGGGCCAGGGATAACCCCATAAAGCTATTTATGGGGTATTTAGAAATGTAAATGACATTAGGCAAAATAAAAGAAAACACAAACTGCAAATTGGGATTATCTAAGTTGCTCTCTATATACTAAAAATAAATCATAATATCATTTCACGTAATTGCTTTTTGAAAGCTACATCTACAAACAATAGTACAAGGAAATACTCCTTTAAAGTTCCTGCTGCCAAACAATAAAAATTGAAATGACAAAAGCACATACACCTGAGGAACACTATCAAAAACAAGCTGAAAGAAACTAAAACTACTCAAATAATATAAATGTACAAATCATAATCATACATTTATGAAGCACATTTTCAGGTGCAGTGGTTAGCATTGTTGCCTCACTGCAAGAAGGTCCTGGGTTTGAATCCACTATCTGGCCAGGCCCATTCTGTGTGGCGCTTGCATGTTCTAACCATATCTGCATGGGTTCTCTCCGGGTACTCCGGGTTACTCCCACAGCCCAAAGACATGCAGTCAGTGGGGTTAGGTTAATTGGCGAGTCTAAATTGCCCACGATGTGAAAGTGAGTGTAAATGGTTGTCTGTGTTAGCCCTGCAACAAACTGGCAAACTGTCCAGCTTGTACACAGCCTCTCACCCTGTTTTAGCTGGAATAAGCTTCAGCACTCTGTGACCCTGAATTGGAGCAGAAAAAAGGATGAGTGGACAAAGTGTTCTTCTTAAAACATTTTTACTTAATGCAAACTAAGCAGCTGGATAATGTAGTAGTAAGACAACTTTGGAGCGGGAGTCACAAGTTCCATTCCCACCCGGTATCCAGTAAAGGTCCTGGCAAGCCCTGGAATGTCATGGTTATGTCTGCAGCCTGTCCGCAGCTCGGACACAAGCATTTCACGACATGTTGTACTGTGTATGCGACAAATAAAATTTGAATTTAAACATTTAAAAACCATCACCAGTTTCATTTCACCTGTTTATTAACTGTCCTCCAACCCTAGAAGTAAATCTGCCGGAAAAAAAAAAAAAAAAAAATTTAACATAGACTGGCCAAGTCAACAAGACCCTACCCTTTTTCACCATCACAACAGAGCGTCTGTCAAACAAAAGGCTGCGTGCAACACTTAACACACTTAGATAATGGAAATGCACAAATCAAGTTAGCAGAAAAATAATATCAGTAATAAATCGACATAAATACCAGGTCATAATTATTATTTTTTTCTGTCCATCTGTTTTGAAAATGGTTTCTGGAGAAGCTCACCAAGTTTCAAAAGTAAAAATCTGGGCCTTCGTCCAGCATTTCAAGCAGGTTTTGCTGGACATAAAGATACCAGCTGCTGCTAAGCAGTCATGGCACAGCTTAGCAGCTTGATTCTAATCATACTTTTGCACTCCTTGGCAGGGTATGATAGATCCTGTACTCTGGTTACACCTTCTGATCACTTTGCACAATCCTGTACTACATTTGGAGCCAACATCTTGATTGGGGGGAAAAAAAAAAAAAAAAAGAATTCAACCCATTTTGACTTTGGTATAGCAGAATTTCATCATTGAACTAATCTAGAGCTACTGTCCATTATTGCTTTGATCAATATATGGCAAAAATGTTGCCACTTGTTGCTGGAAAAATAATAATAAAGCTTTTATATATGCCAGAACAGCTTATAAAAGGCCCAAAACAGTATCTACATTGCTCTGTGAATATCAAATCTAGTAAGAAAGCGACAGAAGCTCCTTGATGTATGTAATTGATGAGTGCTTTGATTGGAGGGAGCTTTTTATTCTGGCACATTAGTTGGCTTCTTTTTCCCTTTTGGTCCTCTTGGGCTTTAAATGTGCTCACTGACACAACTACTGGGGTGAGTACATTATTTACAAGGTACAAGAAATCACCAGTTTGTCTCAGGCATGTCTCAGTCTGGCAGTCTTGCAGATTAGGATGGTCCAACCTTCCTAATGAGCTGCTGACCTAATCTTCTTTTGCATCTCAACCGCACAGATATGGGAGTCCTCTAATCCGCTCATTGGATGGACAGCTGCAAACAGACATTTAACAGTCTGCTGCTGTAGCTCTAGTCATTTTGGCCTTCAAAAAGCAATACGGCCAAGAGTTACAGTATATGGATTGACATATGTTTAAACCAGCAAAAGTACTGCTGAGTACTTTTGCACATACATTACCTGCATTTGCAGTCAAGGTTTTCCATATAGGGCAAGTGTCTTTTTAGGTGCAACACTTTCTTAAATCAACCCATACAAAAAAAAAAAAAAGTCTGCGGCAATTTCAGGACAAGTGGATGTGATAACAGTTCCTGGCAGGTAAGCCGACAAACAGGCAGGAAAAACCAATTAAAAAGCAGTCTGCTGGCTGCTCTGAGGCCCAGGCACAGCAAAGGAAAAGAATAACATGACATGGGAGGTAAAGTGACTTACAGGCCTCCGACTGCCTATTGTGGGTGAACAATTCAACTACTCCAAGCCCAGTTTTTCAGAGCCGTCTGCAAAGTGAAAGCCTGACCCCTTGCTTGTCAGTTCTATTGTTAGGAGGAGGCAAGAGCCGCTCCCAATTCACCTCATGCTACATTAAATGCTATGCATTGTTTGGAGGGTTTCTGGCAACAGAAAGCAGACAAGGTGGTGAGCATGCACACACGTGCACACATGCTTCTCAATTTTAAGATCCCATCGTTTGCAGACAGAGGAGTTATAACAAAGACTGACCTGAGCTTTGTTTTTACAATACAATATCCACATTAGAGCAGGTGTCATTCAGCAAGCATATCAGTGTGGCTCCATAATATGTAAGCCATCTTGAGCTTACAGCCCAAATTGTTGTAGTTGAGGGCAACGTTGTACTTAATGGTATCAAATTTCTTCTTGGAATTATTGAACACATGATCCATTTGTGGAAAATCCATGCTGGAAACCAGGTCTTGGTTAGCCATTTAATTTATTAGAAACTGATTTATAGGCTAAACTACACCTGTGTCTAAACGACATGCAAAGTCATTATGTAATTAGTGTAATAATCTAATGTATGTAAACATAATTAAAATTAACAGATGGAACAAAATGCTGGCTACAGCACTCACAGCATTTGCAGTGTGAAAGCGCAGAAGTATAAATGAAGAGAAATCCTCCTTAAGCACCTCATTTAGCATTGTAGTAACACTATAATTCTAGTGGTGTATGAACCATCTCGGGAGGGTTCGTCGTATTATGGTTTTCCACACAAGTGACAGTAATACTAAACTCAAGCTAAGTTAAGGCACGGTGACCCATTTCCTGTCATCACAAATCATGCAAGAGGAGTCAGCTTTTTAGATACCCAGACAAACACAATGCTAAAAATTCAAAATGTCACACAGGCACTGTGAATATCCCGGCCATCTATGTGCCACACTTGATCCAATTACCAGATGTCTGTGCTGATTTACAGCCTAGTGAGCCCAACCTGTGTCATTTCAAAATGTGGCTGGGTCGGGGCTGAGGTGTTGACATGGTTGCTAACCACAGGCTTGAGAAGAGATACGGCTGCAAGAATTAAGAGAGGGTTAGATTTGAATGGGAGAAAGAGAAAAGATGAGATAAAGAGAGAAACCGTTTTGGGGTGGTGGTGGCACAGCTACTGTTTCCTGCTATGTCAGCAGACTGGGGCTCATTCCAGGACAGCTTATCTTTCAGCAGGAATACCACAACCAGACCAAAGGAAGAGACAGGAGGGAAGGAGGCAACCAGCACTATGAATTCTTAGCATGTTACATACCCGGAGGAGTTGATGACATTAATGATGCATACGAAGGGGTTATTTTTTGTTTGTTTCTTTGTTTTTGTTAGATGAGATTTGGGGCAAATAAGAACAAATAAAATATGGTAAATGTGACAATTATGAACATTTTAAAGTCCCGCAGTCCATATTTAAGCAACTTATACAATCCCTACCACAATATTTTAGAGGTGATGGAAGTTTAACCTTGATCTCGACCGTTACATTCCCTTAAAAGCAAAATAATCAGAAACCAAATGCTACCAATTTCTGAACTCCCTTTTTTCAAAGATCCCGGACGAGCTTCCACTTGTTACATTCCCCTAAAAATGGTCCAGGGGATGAGGGAAAGTAATAAAAAGGTATCCAGGTCGAAAAAAGGAGACATGGAGGCAAAATGGTTAAATTAAGTACTTGTAATTGCTGATGGGAGTCGGCTGTACAAAAGAAGACTATACCTAAGGCAGGAGAAAAAGCAGGACACACCCACAGAAGGGCAACTTCAGGGGGAGGCCCTGCTGGGGCCATAACATCAACCGTGAAAGTAGAAGGCAAACATCTGTCACGACGGCAGTCCTTCAACACAATAACAGCGTAAATAATTCACTGCTAATTATTATTACAAATCTGCAGTCTGGGTTGCTGATATAAGGTTGACTAGCCTGTTCATGTGTAAAGATAATCTATCTAATCACAGCCTTATATGGTACCATAAAATATATTTTCAGAGTTATCAGGAAACATGTTGGCTTAATTTGTTAGTTTAATGATTAGGCGTCACAATAGTTATGGTCCAGTCTCACGGCAATGATGCACATGTCCCATAAATATTTCTAATGTAATGCTGACCTTATTTCATTAACAGGAAAAAAAATGATACTAAAAGTTCAGATTTTTTTTTCCTTGTATTCACCGACTCCATCTATGCGTTGGGAATCTTATAATGTTCAATCAGGCTTTAAGGGACACAGGTAACCATGTAGAGCAGCAGGTATTTAATAAAATCAGAGGCAGGACTGGTGGAAATAGCTGGAAGCAAAAAAATGTGACTTCAGCTCATGTTTTGTAAAACCAAGTTTAGGCTATACTCACCGGGGAATTTCATTCATATCCTCTGACAGGTCTGTCTGCCTTAAGCACATGAAGTGTCTTTTGTGCTCTCTGATGTTAATGGACCAGAGTCAGAGTTGAAATATGAGAAAAGTCCAATGTTTGTACTTTGTATGGTGTAGATAGAAAAGCCTGTTTAATCTAACTTTTTTTTTTTTTTTTGTTTTTTTTTTTAAAAAAAGTTTTTTTAATTTTTTTT
>VURO01014386.1:11476-28614 GCA_015108175.1 Pelvicachromis taeniatus | reverse complement strand
GGCTTTTGTGCAGGACTCCGCTTTGAAAAACTACTAAGAGCGTAATGGATGCATAAACACACTCTCCAAAAGGTCAGCGCAGTTGCTAATGTAATGAAAACGCTGTTGATTGCTGCTTTTATGTCAAGGAAGCCAGAGTGAGTTTGGCCAGTTTAATAAATGATCGGTGTCGTCGTCTGTGCCAGAGCTGCATACCAAGCAGCGGCAGCGGCAGATAGTAACGGCTAGGCACGGGGGCTCGGGAGAATGACATTTTCACAGAGATGTACAGAAGAATAAATGATAAGCACGCGAAAACAGAAGCTGGGCTCATTAGACGAGAGCTGCCATTTTGAAAGGACAGATTTTAACACAGGGCAACTTGAGGTGGAGCGATGACATTCTCTTTTGCTGAAGCCTCTTTATTAACTATAGATTTCTGGGCAAACATATCCAATATCCGCCGAGCATTTCCATTCCCCACAGGGTATGCCGTCCTTACTGTCAGCTGGATCTCAACGCTCAGACTCATGTTAGACATACCTAGAAGAACAGTCACAGGAGAGTACTCTCCTGAGGCACTACACACACGCTGAAGCCTGCAGCCTATAAGGTCATGTGTCTTCTTCTGACAAGCCAAGGTCTGGGCAGCTTTTGGGGGTGGAGGGATCCAAAGGAAGTGTGGGGGGATCCAAGGGAGGTGTGTGTGGGTGGGTGTTGGGGGGGATATTCAGGAGGGTACTTTTGCATTACAGGCAACTCTTCCTTCATACCTGGCCAGCAATCTCATGAGAGCTGTTACAGTCTACACACAAGGCTCGCTGAAATTCCCAGGCTGCTGATAGGTCCATTTATTCTAATACTAGTAGCCATGGCTTGCATTGATTCTTCCTCACACCTAAACTTAGCATCCACACACACACGATCTCCCAGCTCAGCCCCATCCAAAACCGGAGGAGACATTTGGAGACATCACCAGATTTCCTGCTGTAATAATAATAATAATAATAATAATAATAACAATAACAACAACAACAACAACATGTGATCAGTGTGAAAACATAACCAGCCTCGTCTTTCAATGAAGGGGTGTGGCAGCTGAGCCAGCCATGCTCACAATTTATTCAACACAACCTGCTGCAGTGGTGGAGCCATACATTACTCCAACATGTCGCAGTTTGCATTTTCCATCACAGGTTAGCCAGGAGAATGGCAATCACGTGCACTCCGCCGTGGATAAAAGGTGGCAATAACGCCCGCAGCTCAAACATAGGTGCTCCCCTCCTCCTGCAAGCCATGTGATGTTGGGCGATTGTAACTGGCATCGTACAGGTTGCAGCCTTTAACTCGTGCGTTTCCAACGCAAGCGCGTGAAAAACAATTATTTTAAAAAGTTGGAAACAATTGCCTGCGCGTACAAGTGGCAGCTTGACTGACATGGAAACATGGCGGAGGCTGGTTTTCTCCAGCCAGTGCAATGCAAGTTAGGATACCAGCCGCTCCGTGAACTCTTTAGACTCCGCACTCACCGCACGCTCGATCCTGCGGCTTCAAAGGCCAAAAGAAGGGAAAACGGAAAGATAAGAGACAGAAAACCAAACTCACCGGGCGACCCCCGGCTGCAACCATGTGGTCTGTACAAGTCGCCCAAGAAACAAAAAACGACGAGATGCAATCACAAAAGTCAGCAATCAGAGACCCCCACAAGTTTCGTTAATTCAAATGAGCATCACGGCGACTGAAAGACCGCAGATCCATTCAGAAAGGAAAAAAAAGCAGCGCAGTCACAGAGCTGAGAGAGGGGCTGGGACTCTCACGCTCACACACAGCATGCAGTTTGATTAAAAAGCTTGGTCGGAGAGGTCAGGCAGATCTGCTGCTGCCAGGGGGGGAGATGGTCACCAGATTAAACCGATTACAGGGGGGTGTAAACCTACCTTCAGATCCTCTGCTGGGGCATTTCAGGCAAGTCAGCCCTGAGAAGATGCACATTAGCCGACAGCCCCGCTCCTCAGCACTAAAATATCCTGCGCGTTGAGGGGAAATTTCCAAGTGGCCGACAGTGTGTAAGCAGCAGAAGTACCGTGTGTATGTGTGTGCGTAAATGGGGAGGGGGGGTAATCCTACGACGGGGCAAATAGGAAATGCGTCATTATTAATGGCCCAAGCGTTTTGTAGTCCGTTTGGTCATATCTATACCCAGTTAAACTACAAAATGGATGGGGTTAGGTTTTTTTCTTTTCTTTTTAATAACAGACGAGCATTGATGTGCTAAAAGCAGAAATGAAAAATATAAGGAAAAGCACGCAAACGTCACCAGCTGCTCATATATTTTGAAAGTCCAGAAAAGCTGATTTACTGTGCCGTACTGTGGGGTTGGGCGGTGAGGTGCCTAAAACCTGCAAGAGTTGCTCTTTTATAAAAGAGAGAGAGCTGGGACAGGGAAGATTAAAGACCCTTAATACCCCTCCTCACAGGTTCAGGGCTTGGAAAAAATATTCAACTTTGATTTTATAACACAGAAGTAAATGTACCTAGTTAATAATTCTCATATTTAATGCTACTGGTTCTTCCCACACTGAAAATTTGATTTATCTGAGTGACTAAGTTGTACAGTGGACAGCAAAATATCTCCAAAAAAAACAGGGTCACAAAAACATGTTCATACAAGCGACTGAGAAACACTTTCTCTCTTCAGCAGACAAATGTGCAGCTGTTGATGCTGATGTAAAAACTTCACCATATAAGACAAACATCCAAATCAGAAAACACAAAGGAAAACACTTTTTTTTTTACTGAAAACTGAACTGAAAATCAGCAGATAGTATAAGTTGAGCTTATAGGACTGCCAAATTTTCTAGACTCTCTCCATGACCTCTCAGGTCGTACACATGCAGTCCTTCTGTCAAAAAAGCAGTCTCTGAGTCCCTTTGTCCTCGACAGAATTGTCTTAAACTCAGTGAAGCTCCCCCAAAACCCCAGAAGACAGCTGCATATATGTCACAATAGCAATAGTAATATGTAGTAAAAAAACTATGGATTAAGTCAACCTAAGCCAGCCAAAGGGTCCAATCTGGCTGTCTGATTGCTTTTCAAAGTGTGACCACTGAACAAAATGAAGCCATCACTTTTGACTGCACTGAACCAGGATGCATTGTAGGAGAACACTGCCAAGAGATTTAATCACGTCATGAAAGTAGATGTCTGAACTGCTAATTTCATCCAAGCCACAGCTCTGAATCATCGATGTTTGTCAGCTTTCTTACTGACATTAACATCACCCACGGCCTGCCACGCCACTAAAGTGAGGAGCTGTGCCAGCAAGTCTCCTTTCAATAACCAACTGAACTGCTTAACATCTTTTAAAACCATTTCACTACGGGAAACTGTATGTGACAAATAAAGGTTATCTATCATCTATCTATCTAAAACTGGAAAATAATGTAAAAGGGATTTAAGCAGTTGTTCCACATGCTGTAAGTGGATATCAGGTTCTTGTTGTCAGGGTAAAGTGGTGTGAAATGTGAACCTAAGTGGGGGGAAAAGCTCAAAGATGTCGACCCCAGCTGGAGCTGAACTATAGCTAAATACCAAACATTCTCATGGAAGCCCCTTGATACCGTCAGAGCCGTTAACGCTGTCTACCTCATGCTGAGGTCTGTCTGCCCCTGTAATCGCTATACTTCCACAACGACTCCAGCTTAAATCACCAGGCACGTTAATGAGCACTACAAAATAAAAGCATGCAATTTTTCATTTTGCTTTCAACAAGTACTCATAGACATGAAAAAGGAGAGGGGAAATCCTTACAAGTACAGCAGACCTACCACAGTAAGAGCGATTTGGTTGTGACATTTTGACTACTGCTTTAGTTTGATGAACTACATCTATACCGCAAAACAACATACAGGGAGCCACAGCACACAAACTACTGTGCGCGTAATACGCTATTGAGACTGTGCTGAGTTAATTGCAATGAGTAGAAAGCAAAATAAATTAATGCATAAATCCTTCCACAGCACATGTAATCGCCTTTAAGCCCTCTAAAACCAAAATCAGCCAAATGCTGCCACCTTGTGGCAGAATACATGCAATACATAAATCAGGGCAACAGTAATTCCAATTTAATGTTCCTACAGATTTTAATAGACTTTATAATTAATATTTAAAGGTTTTGTGTTTTAGATGGTTTGAAAACGTTTAAATCATGACAAACCTATCAAACGTTTTGCTGCCCTCCCCCCCAAATAAATTTCACACAGATTATATTAATTTGAAGTTTTCAAAGACTGAGAGCTGTTCATATATTATGCTTCTTAATGTTAGTAAATGCAACTGTACAGGAGGAATATGCTATTATGTTTTACTTTGAGTTGAAACTGCATCAGTTAATAGAAATATACACAACAAACGTTATATCTGTACAAGCAGAAAATATTTTTAATCAAAAGATAAAGGCATTGGAAATATTTTGCACATAATCCAGGTTATATCCAGGGAAAGTGTCAAGACTTCCAATATTCTAACATTTGCAAATCACAGATGGTTCAGAAATATGGGCGAAGCAATAACATCCTTCTGTATTGTTATGACTGCAGTTTAGTTTCAAATAACTATTGCTTAAAGTCTATTCTTATCCATATTTTTCATTTAAATCACAAACGCACAAAAAAACATCTACTCCATTTCATTTAACATTATGGGCTTTGGTTCATGTATGTCAGATTCCATGCCCGGCAAACTCAATCTCCTGCGTGCAGCTGTCTCAATCTTCTGCACCAGCTCCACATCCCAGGGATGAGTGACAAAGCTGAGCACCTCCCCATCGTCTACACCACCTGCTCTCCCTACTCTGCCTGCTCGGTGGATGTAGTCCGTGTGGGATTCTGGGAAGTCGTAGTTGACCACCAAGCGGACTCTGGATGTGTCCAGGCCACGTGAGGCAATGTCTGTGCATATCAGCACGTCTACGTTGCCCTTCTGGAAGGAATGGAAGATTCCCGCACGCACAGCAGCAGGCATCTCCCCTTGGAGACGTGCCTGCTTTACCCCCATCTCTTCAAGCGAGTATCCAACCCAGTTGACGGTGGAAGACTTGTTGCAGAACACCAGTACTGCACCTCCACCTCTGTCTTGCTGCAGCATCTTCAGAGCTTGGTGGAGCTCTAGGATCTTGTCAGCACCTTTGACCTTCAGGAATGTCTGTTTGACATGGGGCATAAGAAAGTGTAGCATCTTGCTCTTAATAATAACTATTTTTCCAAGATCCGTCACCTTGCTGAGCACGTCGCCCACACCACCTGGGAAGGTTGCCCCAACCACCAGGAGCTGTGCTTTGTGACCCAGGCCATGTGTTTCCTTGGGATCACTAGCAACGCTGACGTGGAGCAGGATGTTCTCCAGCATGTCAGAAAAGCTGGGGTCAAACATCGTGTCAGCCTCATCGACCACAAAGAACCTCAGCTCACTCAAATCCAGACAACGCCTCCGCAGGGCCTTGACCAGAGCACCTGGTGTAGACACTAAAATATCCGGATAATCCCTCTTGAAGACTGCCATGATGTGTCCCACACCTCGCCCTCCTCCAACAGTCCTTGTAACGAAATCAAATGGAGAGCACAGAGTCCTGGACACAGCTGCCACTTGCTCCGCCAGCTCTCTCGAAGGCACGAGAACCACAGTGCAGATCTTGTGTGCTCTCTCAGAGTATCTTTCAGACTTCTTATCAGCCTGCAGTCTGTGAATAACAGGTAGGAGATAGCTCAGAGTCTTCCCACTGCCAGTCTCACCAGCACAGAGTACATTGTGACCTCTCATGACTTTGGGGATGGTCTGTAGCTGCACAGTGGTTGGATGTTTAATACTGAGAGTCTCTAAAGTATCCACCAGCTCCTTGCAGATGTGGAGATTATTAAAAGTGGCTAGTGGTTTCTGTCCAGCGTCCTCATTCCCATTTTCAGCAACGTAAGGTGCAACAGCCTTGATTTGGTTGATGCTGAAATAGTCACCAAATGATTTGTTATGTTTCCATCCTTTAGAGGAAAGAGAAGGCTGCTCGAACTTTCCCAGGATGTACCCGGCAGACTGGTTCAGAGTTGGGTTCTTGCTCTGGATGAGGAGCTTTCCAGCTTTGATCGTGTTGATCTTGCTTTTGCCTCGAATTTCCTTCACGTTTTCAACGCGTCTCTGCAGGTACCGGGGAATACGAATGACCGCGGTCTCTGCTCCAGTCTGACAGAAGCGACTCAGAGCGAGAGACCGATGGCAAGCCGACACTTTAAAAAGCTCACAGCAACACAATCTTCTCGATCCGAGAGCTCTGGACGCAACCAAAGCCAAATGGCCGACCTTCACAGTCTGCATTCTAAATACTTAACCGGCTCGCAAGTGTCTAAAAGTCAGCTGACGAGAAAAAGCAGCAAAACTGAACCATAAGAATTTGGAAATAAAGCTAATTAAATCCACCGTAATTCCACAAAAGACAACATAAAGGTCCAAAAAGACGCAGAAATTATATAGTAGACAGTCCTGTCGCCATGCTTTCCCGGCGAGTGTTGATGATGTCAGTGCGCGTGGCGTGACGAGGTGTATAGAAAAGCTGAATCCAGATTCAACTCATGTATTTTGTTGTTTGATTAAATTTTAACCAGAAAAGACAGAAATGCTGCTTACTAGAGATGTATTGTTATTTATGATTATGTTACACGTTCTATATTATTATTATATGCTATCACTATTTTATTATTTATTTATTTTACATTTTACACCTATCACAACTACTTGTTTGCAGTCGGAGGATGGTGGTTAGCACTGTTGTCTCACAGGAAAAAAGTCCTGGGTTCAAAGACAATGGCTGGGACTCTTTGTCTGGAGTCTGCAAGTTTCCCCTATGGTCGTTCAGCTTCTTTCAGGGTAGTCCAGCCTTCCACAGCTCAAAGACATGCGTGGGTTATATTAACTGGTGATTCAGGATAGCCATAAACTTTCTTTCTCCATGTTAGCCCTGTGACAGCATGTATCTCCCCTAGAATACGCTCTGGCCTGTAATCACAAAGAACTGGTTATACAGAAGAAAAAGGAAGGTTGAGATCATTGGGAAGAGAGGAAAGAAAACAAAGAATTAATTTTTAAAGGTATGGTTATATTTAAAGATACACACTGGCATTATAAAATAATACATTTATCAATCAAAGTCAACCGAGGTTGGATTCTTTCCCAAGAAAAGAATTCTACCTGATTAGTGCGTCCATTTTGAAGTTGCATTCACCGTAGGGCTGTTACAATGATAACTCATTCATCTGATGCCTGGCTTGGGCATTCAGCACAGCCTGCTGTATAGGGTAATGTAAGAAACTGTAATAGATTAATCTAGGGTGAGAAAGTACACTGTCTTTGACTCAGCAGTGACTGTCAATAACAGTCCACATGACTCCTCAATCCCCTTCACCAAACAACAAATAGCATTTGTTGAAGTTGTAACCTTAGCATGAAGTTTACTCACAACATTACATTATAAGAAAAAGACAAGAACAGGTATAGGTTATTCGTGGATGGACAAGTATGTAGCAAGACTGATGTTATACATCAAACCATTTATAACCTTAGGCACAGTAGGAAACACAATCTTACCATTATGCAACGCAAGAAATTAAACACTGAACATACAGAAAGAACAGTACAATGACACATGCAAAAGATACTAGTGGGCGGGGCCTGCGTTTGCCTTCAGAATGGCTTTCATTCATTTTATGGCACAACTTCAACAAGGTGATCGAAACCTGTGGCCTGTTGGTTCATATTGACATGATAGTACTATACAGCTGCTGCAGTGTCATTTGCGCATCCATGATGGGAATCTCCTGTTCCACCAAAGCCCAGTGATGCTCTGTTGAACTGACATCTGAGTACAGTGAACTTACTGTCATGTTCAAGTTTGAGAGGATCTGACCTGTGGGACATGGAAACCCTGTCCTGCTGGATGTAGATGAGAACAGTGTGACCATGAAAGGGTGGACATAGTCAGCAACACCACTTAGGTAGGCTGTAGTTTGTAAGCTCAGTTAGTAATAAGGGTCCCAAAGTGTTCCAAGAAAATATCCTGCGCCATTACACCACTAGCAGCCTGAACCATGATACAAGGCACGGTGGATTAATGTTTTCAGGTTGTTTATGCCAAATTCTGACCCTACCATCTGAATGTTGCAGCAGAAATCAAGACTCATCAAACCAATAGGTGACCCTGTTGCTTCAGTTCCCTGTGAGTGGCAACCGGTGTGGTCTTCTGCTGCTGAAACCCATCTACATCAGGATTTGACAAGACTGTTTTGTGTTCAGGGATGTTCTTCTTCATATCTGCGTTGCAACAAGTGATTACTTGAGGTTACTATTGGCTTCCTATCACCTCAAAGCAGTCTGGCTGTTGTCCTCTGACCTGTGGCATCAACGAGGCATTTTCACTGACACTCACTGGATTTTTTCTCTTTATTCCACCATTCTCTGTAAACTTTAGAGATGGCTATGTGGGAAAATCACAGTAGATCAGCAGTTTTGGAAGTACTCAGACCAGAACATCTGGTATCAACTACCATGCCACATTTAAAGTAACTGATGCTCCGCAGCGAGTACGGCGTTGGTGTCAAGTGATTAGCTGATTAGATGTTTGTGTTAAACAGTTGAACAGACACACCTTTTAACACTATGGTCAGTGAGTGTATAAAGAAGAAGCAAAATCTCATTCATGACAATGACTGCTTTGGTTGGCGTTACTGAACCCGATACAGACCCAGATTACGTTGGAATTGACTGATTTCTTCAAGATTTTAAACACAAATTAAATGAAATGATTAGAACCTAACCTTTTACCTAAAACATGGCTGAAATGTGTTCTTGTTGGGCTTTTGTTCCAAGATTTTAATTGTCAATATCATCACAAGAGGTATGTCTGTTGTAGATCCTGTTTGTGCCCTGTTCCTTGAGGGGGATAAACCATTGTTGCTTTACCACTGGTGTGCAAGCTTATAAAAAAGGAGACTAATCCCCATAGGCATGCATCTAAAGAGGGTCCAAATAGGGGGAACAAGCTGTTTTACTGCTATTTTACTCTGCCTCTCTTCAGTTCTCTAATGAAAATACTCTTATCACTGCGTTTTGATATGGGAGTTTGTATCTTCCCACACAGCATATTAATTTATGCAAAGGACAAAGGTATTTATACACCAGAGGGGGAAAAAATCAGCTGTCTGCATCAGTGCTGCTGTCAGATCTAGCATTGATTGTACATCAGCTACCCTCAGCATGTGCTGAATGAATCAGCTCATTGATTGATTTAGTGTAGCTTCACAACATCAAACACATTTTCAGTATTAGAGGCTCTGTCACATGTTGGCCAAACAAATACTCTGGCAGCAGGAATCCCTGTGGGTTTAACTGTGTGCTGTACCCAAAGTAGGAAAGAGCTGAGTTGACCATGTATTAGTCTATGTACTACTTCATGTGAATTTATTTAATTAAGCATAACACTGCAGGGCAACATTTAAATAGGGTGAATCCCCCATTCATACAAGGCTATGAGCAGTCTGCGTTTGTTGAATCAGTCACTTATTAAACATCAACATTCAGTTCCACAGATTGACCAAAAGAGGGCAGCATAAAACTTCAAGGTAGATTTGACATCAACCGAAATCCTAATCAGAGCAATGTCAGCAAAGGTTTGCACTGTTTTTCAAAGTCTGTCCATTTCTTTCACATAGCCATATACAAATAAAAGCATAATGTGTCTGCACTACTGTTCGCTTTATAAACTATATTCATCACACAGACACCTTTTCTGTGTGGTAATTATTGCTGCTAATCTATAAATCTACCACACAAAAATTCAAGGTACAGTTTGCACACAGAATTAACTGCATTCAGACACGTGACAGCATAGATAGTTTCTCTCTTTTTTTTTTTTTACTACTTTTATTATCAGGAGCTTTTAAAATCATATCAGCTGACATGCAGATACAGAGTATCACACAGTTTAATATTCACTGACATTTGGTGAACATTGCACATGCTGCCATGGTGCTGCATTGCATTTCTGCAGTGTGTGCAAACTCCGATCCTTGAAAGAATGACACCTCTGAAACAGGACCAGTGTGGGGGTAGATGCTGCTTTTTTTTCTCCTTCATAACTTTCTTTACAAGAACATAATATCACAAACCACATCTACAGCCTCCTACACAATTTGTTTTCTTTATCTTCTCCCTTCAAAGGTCATCTGCGAAGATAAGAGATGCAGGTAACCTGAATTAGAGACGGGTGGGTCTGGAGACATGACTTCTGCACAGGAGAAAGTTCATTCAAGTTATATAATTGCAACATGATAATAGAATAATTTCACAATGTATTAAATAGCTCCAATAATATTATACTTATATACACATGAATCAATTTCAGCCAAAGTCTTTTTCATTCCTTTCTCATTCTGTTTTATAGCCAGTGTCCTAGTTGTATTTGTAATTGAGTCAGAGGCAGCTATAGTTTTATTTTACACCCTGCTACTAAAAATCATTCTAAACAAACCACTGCAAAAAAGGTACGTGATGTTTGTTTTAAATTTGCTTGGTTCCTCTTTTCAACAGAAAGACTAAAGTTTTAAAAAAAAGACTTAAGATTCATATGGTGACTTCTATGCATAATTTAATTTATAATGCAATTTATATACAAGAATGTGGCATATTTTCACAATTGCTGAATTAGAGTAGTCTTATTTTATTTAAGTACAGGTAAATATACATCTATCAAAGACAGGTATTTGTTCTCTTTCTATCTATTTGTATAGTTTAACCTGTAGTTTGCAAAAGTGGCATGACATTAAAGATTTAGAAACTCATTTGAAAATGTATATTTGGAACTCCGGGGGACTCTGAAATCCTCCAGATGTAGAAAACTGAGTAGAACACATGTCTGCCTACAGAGAATCGCTTCATAAAATGTCATATAATAAGAAAAAGGTTGAATTTTGTGCTTTTGCTTGGAAATAAAGACCACAGGAAATGTGATATTGATGTTTTCAGATGCATTTGAGAACTGAGTGCTTGTCTGTACGCCC
The DNA here is from genome assembly GCA_015108175.1 of Pelvicachromis taeniatus. Taxonomy (NCBI): domain Eukaryota; kingdom Metazoa; phylum Chordata; class Actinopteri; order Cichliformes; family Cichlidae; genus Pelvicachromis; species Pelvicachromis taeniatus. The sequence continues at coordinate 17,539 of VURO01014386.1, read as the reverse complement.
ACATGCTTCTTGCATAGGTATACGTATGTCTGTGTCAGAAAAATAAGACAGTGTTGACTGCTGCATATGCAGAAGGATGGGGCGAATTATAGCAAAGGTTCTGCTGCTGAAGCAGTTTTTTTTGTTTTTTTTTTTTAGATCTAAAGACTCTTTTTTTCTTCTTGGAACTCCTTAGATTTCAAAATGTCCACCTGGATTTTTTTCCCACAAACAATAATGTATTCTCTTATTTACTTTACTGCAACTTGATCATAAAAAAAAGTGCACTAGCAGTAATGCGTGCAATAAAAAAGTGGTTTATAACTATGCTTATCGGTGTTGCAAAAACCTTTGGTAAAACATTAAAAACTTGCTGTATTTTCTTGATCAGCCGCAGATGTGTGTGATGTGTGTGTTTGTGTGTGTGTAGGAGGGGCAACAATGCAGATGTGAATATGCCCCACTGTTGCCTAATTTATCAAAAGATGAAAAAGATTTGTGTATAACTAGTTTGCACTAATATCTCTAGAAGGGTGAAAGCAGGAAATACCAAAATACTAATATAAATACCAAAAATATCATGAAAGGAGCAGCCCATTAACATTTTAGGAGTATACCAACCTCTGTGTTACTTACCCAATAAAGATTAACCTGAAAAGATTGATGGTTTAGAATCACAAGGGTTAAAGGTAATGGAGCAGCCCAGATAAAGAAGGATTTATTATTGCTTTATTCTTGCCGCAGATATACTTTTACCTTGTTTTTGGTTAGAAAGACTCAGAATTATGTTATGATTCAATTCAAATATTCAATTAGACATTAAGCAAAAAATTCATGTGGATGCACATTAATAAAACACCTATAATTTCTCTTTTAGTGGCCATGCTTGCCTTTTCAACCACTTTTCCTTTGTGCATTCTTATTACTGTGCTACAGTATGAAGAATCTACCAAGTCCTACCAAGAGCAAAGCAGTGTCCAAATGACCAGCTGGAGCCATCAAAAAGGATGGTAAATACCAGTGAGTCGTCTTGGCCCTGTAGATAAGGGGATAGAATAAAACAGCTTCCGGAAACAAACAAACACAGTGTTTCAAACAAACACACAAAAAAAAATAGCATTATGAATAGTTTGGTGTTGGAGTTGCTATTCAGTCAGCACCATCTACATGCCAAATAACAGCACAAGCTGCGATCAAGTTGTCTGCCTCTCTGTATAGCCCATTCACATGCCTAAATTGGCTGATTAGAAATTAATGGGCTTCAGTACTGACAGGCTCGAGGGATCTAAAGGTAAAAAGTGCAAGATGTCATTATACTTACTTACCCATCCTGGCTTGGATTAGAACCACACAAAGAGGGAGGGCTGAGGGCAGGTGCAATTGATGTAATCTAATGGGTAGCGGTTGGAAGAGACTGAAGGACCAATTAAATAGAGCAAAGTGGCTGCAAGACCTAGTTGTTGCAAGGTCAGTGGGGACAGTACATGTAGCTTCAAATTTTTGTTTTGTTTGTTTTTTAATTTTAGATAATTCTCTCTCACATAGTCCATTGTTATGTGCATATCATCAAAAATCAGCTTGCATATTTGGTTTTAGAAGGCAAAGAAAATAATGATGAGGATTGGACTGAAGGTTTAGTTTACTACAAATACCCCTTTTTATTACATAGCACCTTCTAACAGGCAGCTCATTTATAAGTAGATCTCACCAAAAATAAAGAGCAAAGAGAACTGTTAAATTATGAATAATCATGTAAACAAAATAGAAATTTAAATGAAAAATAGCAACATGTTTTCGGTATTTCAAGCAGGTTCAGTAATTTCATAAGTTTTTATTAAGCCCATAGCAGCCAAGGAGGCGTGTGTGTGTGTGTGCATGCGTGCGCGTGCCCTGTGTTGTGTTGTGTCTGCTGACGTCACCGTTGGAACTGCCTTGTCACGCGGGGTTAGTAAAAGTTGGGATAGGACCTCCGTGGAGAGATACAAGAACAGATAGGAGGAGAGAAAGGAAAACAGAGAGAACGCTAGATGAACGGTGACTTTATTGTGACAGTTCATCGGTTCCACGGCGAACATTAAACGCGGGGAAACGCTTCTTTGTCGCTGACGAAAGGTCGGGAGACAGAGAGAAGTAGTGAGACGAGTAGAGACGGACGGGGGCAGCCGACTTTCTCTGAAGTTGAAGCCAGAATTGCACTCGTTAACTGCCGGAGAGGAAGAGGAGACCAGCGACCTGCATTTTTTTTTTTTTTTTTGGATTTGTTGGGAGAGGAGGGGGGGGGGGGGGGGGGGGCGACAAATACAGGTTCCAAAAGCTCGCGAATCCAATGAACAAAAAGTTGAAGTTTGGCGTCCGCCGTGGCAGTCGGTAAATGTTGTGACACTTTAGGATATAGCGTAAATTGCTCCAGCGGTCGACGGTCGAGTGGCGGGGTAAAACCCGAGCTGTCAAACCCGATGACTACTGCAAACTGCCCCGGGAATGAGGAGCTGGACTTCAGACTGATATTCGGAGAGGAAGGGCAGCAGCAACCGTTAGGCCCCGCAGGTCAGTGGGTTTCCACTGTTCCCAGTGGCATGTTTTACTCTAGTAGTAAACTTAAGGCACTTGTTGTGTAGTATAAGTTAGTCAGTATGTACTGCTACTTTCTGTTAGCCCGTCGTCTTTCAGCTGCAGCCTCATACCGTATAAGCCGAAATGTTCTTTCTCTCTGAAATGGAGCTTTTCAAATATTATATGCCTTTTCTATACCAAGCTCGTGCACACACCACCAGCTGTCATTAGCTTGTCATGCTAACATAGCAGGTTAGCAGGAGTGCTCTTATTGCCCTTGGTTGATTTAACAGCGAAAGTTTTAACTTGTAAATGTATCCTGATTTTTTTCCTTTCCACTCTGGGGTGGCTGCGGGAGCATTATAGTTTAGTTCCTATGTTTTAAGTAAAGTATGAATGAGAGAGTCATACACCTTGAATGTCACTAGGTACATAGCAAAAGTAGCACATGGTAATGTTGTCAAAACCTTTATCTGTAAACTCATTGTTTACAGATAAAATGAAAAGGGAGTGCAGACATATCCAGAAAAATAACTAACTGCATCTTGCTTTGATGCACACAATCATTATGAAATACTTTTTATTATTATTGTTAATTTAATTTAGTCATGCATTATCAGTAAATTATATTTTAAAAGGCAAAGACCAATCAAATACCTAAAGCAATTATTTGAAACTTACACTGATTTGTAATTTATAAAGATATTATAAACAATGAATAATAACTTTTATCTTTTAAAATTTATTTTCAGTTTGCGACAAACCAAAGTCAACACAAACACTACCTTTGCAGATAAATTTTTGTAGACAGGACATGCACAGAGGTGAGGTGGCCCTCAGCCTTGTAACTTGACAAATTCCAGGAAGAACTTTGTTTGGACCATTTATCACCTCATGGCATGGAGACTACTTATGATTTCCTGTTTGGTACAAACGTGATTCCATACTGGGCCTCTGGGAGTAAAAATATTTTGAAATAAGCCCCTAGCTTATACAAGCAAATTTAAATATGTGAAAGTCTGCAACTTTGTCACAGGTTTATCAGGTTGCAAGACGAAGCTTCGGGGAAATTTTCACACTCATGGCGTATCAATTAGTTTTCTGTTTATGGGTTATACATCATAGCTGTGCTTGTTGTCACAAATGTTAGATCATTTAAATATTTATGCTTCGTGCTGTCAGTATTTAAAGACATTTTCTTAAAATGCTCCTTTTTCCTCATGTGAATTTTACATCCAGGGCAAGGTATAGAAGAAAGTTAAAAACAATAGTCTTGTGATCTCAGGTGTGTCCAGTGTATTCTTTGGATTTGAATCTAAACAAAAACCTTTGTGGCGTGACATTGTCCTCACTCTCTTTCTCATGCAAAGTTGCAAGGATGTTGCAAAGGTACTTCACAAAAAGTAAAAATCTTAGAGGACACGTTTTTCTTTTCTTTCATCCAATTTTATTGGACATAAATATCCAATAGAGAAGCAGTGAACTTAGTAATACATTACAGATTATCATAATTGTATTAAATAGCAGTAGAAGTTAAAAGTAATAGTGAGAAGGTTTAATGAAAATAATTGTACATGGAATGATTTTTTTTTTTTTGGTGGGACAAAGATTTTTGATTAATTTAAACTTTTGGGTATCCATTACTCATGGGGCAACTGAAAAGCTTATTATCCAATAGTACAGCTTGTATTATTGTATTATTGTTATTGTTGTCATTTGGAGTTTGGATTACTTATATGGTTAATAAAGGGACACTTATCGTATGTATAAAATGTTGGTTTAAAGGTAGGCCAAGTGATGTAATAACATTATGAGATGGCTATAAACCTGCTAATTTATTTTTTTCAGTTTTTTCTGTTGTGTTTGCACATTTGCGTTCTGTCATTCTTTTTTTGGGGGTGGGGGGGGGGGGTGGCTTAAGTCACTGGAACCAGTGAATTCTCCAGCTGTGTCCTTTTCACGAAACCTGGGCAAAGTAACAAGTCCATGAGGGTTTGGCTCGTGCAGTCTTAAATAAATTTTCCTTTGATTGGGGAAAAAAAATGGGGGGAGTTTGATTTAGAGATGGTGTGAGGAGGAAAAACTGCATTTGGAATAAATGCAGGAATAAAAGCACCACTGTGCAAGTGGTTTTAATCTGGTCTGGACTGTATGACTTGGCCAAAAATGGGGTTGGGGGTTGGGAGAAGGGGTGCTTGTCCAAATTAATAACTGGAGTGTATAACTTCATCACTCAGCCACAGTAACAGGGAGTTGCACACTTGCAAGCCAAAGCTCAAGTTAGGGCTTGTTTTTAGAACAACCCAAGGAACCATTAGTGCGAATATTGTATTGTTACGTGTCACTTGAATGCTGTTGTGATTGTACAGTTAATTCTTCAGATCTTTTATCTAAGTGTTTTAAAAAGGAGCGGTAAAGGTCTTCCAAAATAAAAATAAAGCAATAGCATCATGTTTTCTATATATGTTTTAGCAGCTGCATAATAGTCTGTGAACCAAAGATGCTTAGGTTCTGACAAATCTGAGCATCGCTGTTTTCATCTTATTCATACATGAAGCTGACCTGTGAATGTGTACATAACTTTCAGCCTAACTGGTTTTCTTGCTTGTATGTATGTGAAGATGATTAAAATTCTATGTAATGGTGTGGTAATGTTTACCGCACCTCTCCATCTGTCTTATTTTTTTTGTTCTGCTCCTCTTTGTTTGCTTGTTTGAGCGTCTGTCTCCTGCTCTCTCTGTTTTCTTGTTGCTCAGGAAACTGTCATTTCTTTGAGGTGAAATATTCCACTGTTCTATTCAAAGGCATTGGGCACACTTACTGTAAGGGTTTTCCCCGATTACATGCGGCTGAATAAAAGAACAATTCCCTCCGTGAAGCAGCTTAACTAGAGATTGAGAGCCTTGCTTTATAATAGAGGCTAAACAATTATTTTATTTGTAAAACATACACAAATAGTGTCATTAAAAAAAAAGATTATGAATGGCATTGTCTAGGGGGCAACCTTATGGCATGGGTTGGGTGCACATGGGCAAAAAATGCCTTTAGCTGCTGAGTCATCAGTTTGATGTTGGAGGGCTGGATATTTATTTCTCTCTCACTCTCGATTTCCTATCTTCACTGTGCTATACAAATAAAGACAAACTACAAAGCTAGACTTAAAACAATTTGTTTGGTGCAGTATTTAACTAATAAAGAATTCTTTTAGTTTTGCAGAATTAATAAAATGATTCATATGGGCTAAATATCATTATCTGAATAGGTGCTAAAATGAGTTAAGTGTTAATTAATAACAAAAATTATAAAATGGTAATATAACAATTTTGTTTTGCATGATTGTGTGAAGCTGAAATGTTTATCATATTATTTCAAAATTTGTCAAACATTATGTATGTATGTGTGTGTACACACACACACACACACACACACACACACGTCTTGGCATCGTGGCCAAACACATATACTTTGTCTCATCTGACCATAAAACTTTCTCCAGAAAGCATGTTGCTTATGGGCAGCAAATTTCAGTTG
>VURO01014385.1:20769-32449 GCA_015108175.1 Pelvicachromis taeniatus | reverse complement strand
CAGTCAGTTTGCCTCCATTATTTCTACTCGGAAAAACATACAGTCGATAATCAGCTTCCATTTCTAGTTTTCCAAAACGATCCAGGGGTCCTAAGAGCGGCTAACAAGTTTTTCATTGATTATGGGTAAAATATGTAATGCATACTGAAAATTCAACTAGGAAGCTGACAGAAGCAACAATTACACAGTAACCGTAGCAGCATAATAACGAAGAGCAGATTTGCTACAATCCTGACCATTATCGGCCAGTATCAGCTACTGGACAATAAATACTTATCTACGTTTATAAAATAAGTTTGTCTCTGCAGCTTCCCTGCTGGCAGCACATTTTTAACACAACGACAACCAGCTGATCCAAGCAGAGAGTACATGAGTAATCCACTTATTGTGCCTGAAAAGCAATATTAAACTTTATTATCATACTCACGCAGTGAGACAGTATCAGCTGATATATCTGATTTTTAAAGCCCCAGATATTAGTACTGGTCTCAGACTTATAAATATAAGTCAGGTTCCATTACTTATTCGTTCAAAGTAGTGCTGGGCAAAACGATTATTTTCCTAATCGATGAATCTAGTGATTAATGTTTCGATGCATCGATGAATCTAATGATATATGTTACTGCTAAGCAGCTTAAGTGAGTTTTGCATTTACGGAGGTTGGGTGTTTATCTCTGAGTGTGTGTCTACGTGGGGGGTGTCTGGATGAATTAAAGGGTAAAAAACAGCGTTAGTAACAAAGTTGAAAACTTAAGCTCGTTTTATGATCGGCCATTTCCACCTTACAAAGCCGGCAAAGACTGAATCACTTCCTGTTCGGTTAAAATATCCCCATACTGTAGAACTGCGTGTTCGGGGGGCGTGGTTTAAGTCGACATGTTACCGCTACTCGCTGCCGCCATGTGTTTTTTTGAAAGTGACGACGCACGTATTTTACGCGTCGACGTAATGCCGCCATGTGTTTTTTTGAAAGTGACGACGCACGTATTTTACGCGTCGACGTAATCGATTACGTCGACGCGTTGTCGCCGCCCTAATTCAAAGCCGTCGACAGAGTTATCTTTGTCGCTGAATGTTGTCCATATCTGAGCAACAGCCCCTGAATTCCATTTAAATGAGCTAGCTTTAAATGCTAGTGAAACGCACTAATGTGATAGAGAGCACATGATTTCAAGAGCCTGTACCATGTACATGTACCTTCTGCTGTACTGAAAACCCAACCTTGAATTTATTTGTACCTTTACTACCCTGGCGTCTTAAAGAAAGAGCATGCTGCCGCTCCTGATGCTTAACGCAGCGATATGCCGTTGTAGGAGAACAGCTGCTGACATGTTAGCTTTTAAAGGTGATCACTCATTTACATAATACCAGTAGAAGCAGTCTAGCTGTTTTCTTAATCAGGGATCCCGTTAAAAAAGTGTTTCAGGCAACATCAAAATTCTCCAGAATATTTCCCTGAGAGACGTGTGATTATGCACAGCGTGATAGTTTAATAGAGTCATAAGGATAATAGCTACAACCTAAATACCACTTTTACCAGCGCTTCGACAGAGAGCCCGCTGCTGGCCTTGAAAATTCTGCTCTGCTTTCCACACAAAACACTCGCGCTGCTCTCAGGTCTGCCAACTTTCTGCTTGTGTGTGACAGAGGCTAAAGATATACTTCTGAGAAGTAATACTGCCTTTGAAGGACTTTAACGTTTCCAGGCAGATAATCTATAACGCTTTCACAGGACTGGCTTCTTGTTTTTCTAAAAAGAAAAATGCACATCGAACTGGGTGTCTATCTCATCACGTCCTCGCATAGTAGCTGAGGAGAAACAATCGAAACCCAGCCGCAACCTTTGGTGGAGGGCCAAGATCATATCGGTATTCAGGGCTCTATCCCTGTGTTGAAAATAGCTGTGCAATGCTAATGTTATTTTGGACTCGTCCTCCCTGCCTGGCCTCTCCAAGCTCGCTTTGGTTTGACACAAAGTCACATCACACATCTCCCTCGAGCCTACAAACACATAACCAATTTACTACTTGTTGGTGTAGAAATAAGGACACACTTTATCCTGTATCATCCTTGAAAAAACGACTTTTGCTGTTGAAGTAAGGCAGATTTGTTTGACAGAAGACAAGCTTTGTTCAGGTTTAAGGAGCCATCTGTTTTACCATTTACAGCAGGCCTGTAACAGCAGCGTGAGGCAAGTTTGTACCGCTGCCAACCACCAGTCTAAACTGTAGGACGGTTTTGGAAATCTTGTGGGGTTATCTCGCTGTGACAGTGTGAGCCTTGGGCTCAGTCTGTGGAGCTGGGAGCAGCTGTGCCATAAGCTCTCCCTGTCTTTGCTGAGTCTGTCCTTCCTGCTCTAAAACACAGGAAGCTGAAGAACGAACAGGAAGCCTGCATCCATATGCCTGGAAACCAGCCAGACATCTCCTTCTTGAACCCATGAAAATGACATACACGGATGGTCAGTGGGAAAAGGGACAACAAAGAAAGTTAATGACAAGCAAGAGCCAGGAAAAGGCTACTTTACTGCAAAGAGGTGAAAGTGTTGTGAGCTGCCAGAACAGCAGCTTATTGGCTTTGTGAATGAAGCGTGTCTGATCTAAACCTAAACCAGGCCATCGCTGTAATCACAACTGTGGGAGAAGCTAAACAAACTTGGAAACTGCTTTAAACAATAGCAGCACTGGAGCCAAAGGGAGCGACTGGGAATTCACTGACAGCTGAAGCAGTTTTTTAATTCGCTGGGACAATCTACAAAAATCAGAGCAGACCCTGGGCTGGCAGCAGCCTGCAGTCGCCCAGAAATATTTGCAGCTGTGAAATGATTAATGAATTGTCTGTTGGGGAAATAAACATTATTTCTCCAGTACAGTCAGTATTCTGGGCAACTGCATCTATTAGAAAGAGGTCAATTCTCCAGGTCTAGATGGGAAAATTGTAGCGTTTCCAAGAGATTAACGCTAACACTGACCAACATTGCCAGCCGCAGTCAAAGAAGGTGGTGCTTGAGTATATCTGGCTTTACCATGAGATCCTCTGTGGGGAAGCAGCTGGGTGATATCAAGGACTCACACAACAGCATGTCAGTTCTGGAGGGATGAAGCGTCTTCATTGCAATGCAAGAGTGAGGCAGTCGTCCAATAGTAAATCAATCACAGATGATGTCATTCTCTCAGACAGATTACAAAGAAGTAACGCTTTGTTGACTCTGTTCATCTGGACATTCAGCTTTAGCTTCAGCTATTTTAATCAAGGCTATGAGTGTCGACTACATGGTGGCAATCAAAGAGAACACACACACAAAGGGAACAAACTACAGTATCAGCGATCTGACGTCACGTGTTCTTCACAGATGGACACATTTAATAAAGAAACTTTTGATTTCACTGCACGAGGCCACCCATGGACACCTCAACTGTTTTTCTACAGAGAGCATGCTCCAAACCCGGCTCATTAAACACACTCAGACATGGTTCATCAGAGCTCCGTACTTTGCACTATAAGTGAAACGCCTCCCCTTCCGCTCCCAGGAGAGACTGAAAGCTGTCCAAAGCCAGAACAGTGAACACTTCACAGCTCAAACTGTTCCCGGTTTATGTGTCCGTGCATACGTGTGACTTAGACAGACACATGGGGAGAGATTAGTGCTTCAAAAAGGACTTAAGCATTGTGATGTCAGCAGTTTAACTATTTAATAACTGCAGCTAAGTATCCAGAGCCTGCATAAGCCTCTCTATAGATTACGTTTAATAGTTATTACCCAGTGTATTATAATGTCATAGAATGCTACCACTAAATATCTCCTACTGTTGTGGTAGAAAAAAGTAGACTCTCTTATAACTCTAAGCTTTTATGTTAAACATTTCTTTTGGCTGCTTCTTTATTCACAGTGGATCACCACAGTGGATCACCACAGTGGATCACCACAGTGGACGGCTCTGCATATTTGATTTGGCACAGGTTTTTTTCAGCAATAACACTCCTGGTGCAACCCTTCCAGTGTGTCTAAAATGAGGTAAATACAAAGACTTCACATATTACACCATTATTTATTTAACACATTTTTAAGCCAAAATTTAGAGGGCTTGTATGAAAAATGAAGTACAGCCTACTATTCAATAGCTTGCACCTCCAGCAGCAGTAAGGTGGACACATGGCCCCACAGTTATAAAATACAATAAGCTTATAAATGTTATAAACAGGCGTTCACGGTCGACTCAATAACTCCAGGATGCTGTAGCTGCCAAACAAGCCCAAAGCATCACTCCTTTATGGCCGTGTTTGACAGCTGGTATGAGGTGCTCGTGCTGATATGCTGGTCCTCTGGTCCACATGGTGCTTTGCATTACGGCCACACACATCCGCTTTGGTCTCATCTATTCAAAGGACATCGTCCCAGAAGCCTTATTGTTTCTTCAAATAGATAAGACGCTTTCCTGGCAATCTTTCCAAACACGCTATGGTGTTCAGTCTTTTTTCTAATTGTACTATCACGAGCTGTAACATTTAAAATGACACCTGCAGAATCTCATGTGAAACGTCTGCAGATCAATCAACGCGCTGCTCTCTGAGGTGTCACCTCCTAAATCTAAGACGTAGTATGTGCTTTAAGATTACAAGGAATAAACTTTGAATAAGCACGTTTGAGTCCAGTCGGGGATGTTTCCTGCACGCCATAGCGGTCTCTCATTTCCTGTCACCTCCCTGCATTTGCTTATCTGACAAAGAAAGCCAGCACAAATAGGCAATGAAAACTTGATATCTCTTGCCGAGTCTTCACACAACTCTAACGTCCCTTTCTTTTCTCCATCGTGTAATTTTTTTCGTGTTGCTAAACACAAACTGAATGAGTTACACAAACTCGGGGAGCCTTCAGGTTAAACACTCCTGCTGCCGCCTGCTGTCATTTACTCCCAGCAAAACTAATTCAGCTTCACTTTCTCAGCAGACCTTGTAGAGCCGAGGTCAGCGTGAACCGCCTCATGCCTCCCTGCCGTTTCCGGGTCTGATTTTAGAAAGAGGAGGCACCCTGTCTAAAAACAGAACGGGGAGGAAAAGGGGCTAGAAGTGCACGGGAGTTCAGTGTGGTGAAAATAGTGGTGAAAAAATGGCACCCAGCAACAAATCAGAGTGATTAGTGTTTAGAAATGGTTGCTCTTACAGGATTTCTCATAAGGTTGGAGCGCACTTGTTGGACTGCGGAGGCTGGTGTTGGCTGATCACACGTGACTGCTCTTTTCGGGGCTCGTCAGCTTGTTGACCCGCTTTCAAACTCAAGGTAGGACGGGCACGTGTGGAGCTAAATGACTTTAAAAGGCAATTATTTGTGCTGTGTTACATCTTTCTGCCTGAAATCTTCCCCTATGGCACGAAGCATGTGTCGCAGAGCGCAATCGCACACATTGATCACTTGTGTCTCACCGTTTCAGAGCAACACAAACACACACATTGATCGCATCCATCTCAGCGTGACAGGTTTGCACATAACATGTGTGACACAAAGAAACAGACACACACGCATTGATGGAAAACATCACACATGCAGAAGAAACAGCGTGGGTGTGGCTCTGAGTCTAAGTGGTATTATAAATCAGCTGGGAGCCCCCAGTCCCAGCCCCCAGCAGCTGCTCCCCGGGGAGCTTGAGGTCACATCTATTCAGCTGGCGGCTACTGGCTACAACTCCCCTTATTGTCCTGCATTTACCCTCCTCCTCAGTTAGCATTCCTCCCCCATGTCCTCACTGTCCTTCCTCCGGCCCCCATCACCCTGCTTCATATCGCCTTCTACCCCCTCCCCCCTCCAAACTCCCTCTATCCTTGTCTCTCTTCCTGCCTCCATTTTCCTGATTAACCTTCTAGGATCTGTATGTACAGTGGTGGAGTCAGCGCAGTGGGCTATATCTATAAGGCCTCCACTCTCCTTTAAATGAAATGTGTGTGGGGGGGGGGCTTACTCAATCAATGGAAGTTGTTCAGGCTATCAATCACGCAACAATCAATCATGAGCAACAACAAGCAGCAGAAAGTAAACACTTATAAAGCGCTATATCTCTGTTTTTAGGCGGTTTGACAGTTTAAAACGTCTAAGGGGGACCTCCTCGTGGGCCGCCAGCTTCCAGCGTTAAAACGAAGAAGAGCCGCCATCTTCATCTACTCCAAGAGTGATGAGGAGGATGAGTGGTGTTGTGCCAAGAAGGGATTTCCAATGTTTATGTCTGCGTTTTTTTTTTAAATGTGTAATTTGAGAAACAGACTGAGGTCAACAGGATTTACAAAGTGGTTATATAAGAAAATACGTGTTTCTTTATGACTCTGTGATATTCTACCTACATCATAACCAATCCAGACATTTTTGGTCACTTAAAATATCTTTGTACAACTTTTTTATTTGTTGCAATTAAAGAACACATTTTAATGCCAACGATACTTTGTAACCAGATAAAAACAGGACATATTGGTCACTTTGCCAAAAACTGACTGAAAGTCCTACCTTGTGACAGGAATGTTGTTTGTGGCTGAAGATGAATTAATATCATTCATTATGGATGCATTTAAAACATGTTTTACATATTATAGGCCAACAGCTCATTTATCTAATCTTAATCTTATTTAATCACTTTTGGGCAGACGATCAGTTTTTGGCACAACACCGCACATTGGTACACTTCAGTTTGACTATTAATGACAATGTGACACACACTGACACACACGCAGTAAGCACAACTATGCACCATCGTTGAAAAACTGCGTTGAGAGACAGCCAGCATCTTTCCATTTTGAAACCTGCATGTCTGTCATGTCACATTACTGCAAACGGCTTCAAGTATAGGTGGAAAAAAAACGCGTGGACGGTGAGAAAAGTAATAAACACAAACTTTATAAACCTGCCATTAAAAAGTAACAGTGACAGTATAAAGTTAACCAAGCTGGGATAAAAATAAAGAGAAAATAAATTGTGCTGAGTTGTGTAGTTTACCTTGGCGCTGTTATTTCATACAGGAGACATCAGCAGAAGTAAGCTAGCGTCTGTAGTCCTCTGCCCGCAGCAGCGGCGCAGGCAGACAGCAACTCTCTGCCCCGCTGGCACCGGGGGCCACTCGCTCCTCCGAAAAGTCACCGGAGATCTATCCTGCTGCTCGTTCCTCTCCGCGGAGAAATATGTCGGCAGGAAATATATTTTTCAAACAAACAAACGGCCGCTGGAAAGGGAGACGGTAACCGCGCACTGTCTGAGCGGACCGCTTTACCGCGGAGCAGGGGGCAAAGCGGAGAGTGAAATCCTCGGCGCTCCGCCGCTGCTCCTAAAAATAAATAATACAAAAAATGCAGCAGCCTGGCGGAACGAGCGTTTCCGGTTACAACCCCTTCAACATAAAACCAAATTCAAATAGTGTTATTTTTGTGTATATTTTTTATACTATATGTATATATCAAAATATATAAAATAACTTAGATTTTTTTATAGATGTTGTAGATTTTTATAGCACCTTTCAAGAAACCGAAGAACACTTTACAGAAGAGTAAGGATTGTCTCCTGAATGGAGATTAATGGGGAACTCTACAAACTCCAAGATGGTGGCGGAAGTTTCGTTTTTTGCTTTTTTTTTTTTACTGTCGATTCGGGGTTAAAATTATTCTAATAACTGTCAGAAGTTCCTTCTAAGCTACAGATGTCCAGTTAACCATTCCAATAAAAGTTTTTCCCCCTCTAATTAACCCCACAAAAGGCGTTGCCAATGCGTCATCAAAGGTTTTTTTACGTATTCAAAACAAAAAACATAAAAATTTGACGTTGATCATTTTATTTTGAAGGCGCCCGCGTCCGTTTTACCGTTTGATTGTGTCTTAATTCTGTTCACTTGACCCACATGTTGTTTACGTCAACGCTAGAGCAAAGCCCCACTCACGCTCACATTTACACAGCGCGTCTGTATAATACTGTATCAATCCGTAACCCCAATGAAGTCCGCACCTTTCATCAGCATCACACTCATCACTATGAGGACAGAAGGAGGTTCTGTTCACTGTACACTAACAGTTTAACACTGAAGCCAAAAAAAAGAATTAGGCTATAATGTTTAAATACCTCTGATTAACTGATCTTTTAATGTGTAATTTACTACAAAACATTTTTTTTAATCCAGTCACAATTTCTTCGACTCATTTTTGACACATGATACATTTATTTCATATGTTTCTGTTGTTAATTCAATTATGTTATATAGTACAAAGTGATATAAAACAAACAACTGGAAAACAATCAAATCAAGGCTTTGCTGTTATAAGTATCTATATCACTGAAAACCTGAAATTCGAGTGACTTTTGAAAAATGTATTGTACTTTTTGTAACAACCACAAAGCTTAAATTTCATTTTTTTTAAATGATAATTCTTTTATTGGTATTAGATGCCACAAATACAAAATGAGCCGCTACCTTTACTTTTTTGTATGAATTCTAGTAAAAAATAAATAAATAAATAAGTCAACTCGGTCAGCTATTTATATACTTTAAACTTTGTGTATTGTTATTTTGTGACTGAGCACTAGTGGACACAGTGGGGGAAAAATGTGAGGAAAAATAAACTGTGGGCCGGAAGACTCTCAAATCCTGTTTGGCCTCCTGAGACTGTTTACGGGGGAATGCAGCTCTCTATCTCTCACAGAAAGATCTGTTTTACAAACTACAGCTATTTCTTTCTACCTTTTTCAGCTTTTCCACAGTAGCTGTGAAACTCAAAGTATGTTGTCTTGTATTATAACAAGTACACATGTCATAGAAACGATATGGCTCATATCATTCCAGAGAAACATAAACTGCTGCAGGCTCCATTTAAGTGGTGGTTTTGCTGATATACATCATGTATCGCCCTTAAGAATGGAGACATTGGTGGAAGGGAGCAAACATTCCCCGAAGAGGCATGTGTTTTGGATGGGCAGTGATCTGGACTGTCCTACAGGCAGCTCCATGAGACATTCTGCAAGAAGACACACGACAATAGTAGCATACCATGCTATTAAACAAATAATAAAAGCAAACAAACAAAACTTTAATATGGCAATTTTTGTAAATATATAAATGTAACGATATAAGCTAAACAGTCTGTCAGTTACTTTTCTTGCCTGTAGTGTTAGAAATGATTGTGAGCTGTTAGTATTTTCCCTACGCTGGGCCACGACTACACATCTTGGTGTTCCTGTTCCATGTTTCTTCTTCAGTCACCTTTGTCACTCACCATGTGTTAATAGATCTCCCTGCATTCAACTATATGTGTTATTAATCTCTGACTCTCTTCCACAGCATGTCTCTATCCTGTCTTCCTTCTTTCACCCCAACCGGTCGCAGCAGATGGCCCCGCCCCTCCCTGAGGGGTCTACCTTACAATGTAAAGCGCCTTGAGGCGACTGTTGTTGTGATTTGGCGCTATATAAATAAAATTGAATTGAATTGAATTGAAAAATAGCGAGAGGCTTTCATGGCAGACACAATTTCCACTTTTTATAGCAGGAAAGACGCAGATAACTAACAATTCCGTTTTATCTGACAGTACCGGTGCAGACTGTGCAACAGCAGCTTATGGAAGTCAGCCAAAGTCACTCTGCGTCAGTGATCAATATCACAGTACCCTAAAAAAAAAACCCAAACTGTATTATGTTTTCAAGTGATATTATTTTAATACCTGCCAAATTATTCCTAGTCTTCTAAATGATTTCCAGACATTTTACGTCATTTCTGTAAACAATTAAAATAAATAAATAAATAAACATTTATTGCATTGCTCCGCGTTAATACATTAGAGACCGTTTCATAATAATGTTCCTTTTATTTAACAAACGTGGAGTATGATACAGAATAAGGATCTCAGTATTACTGCACAGAGCCACCCAGTGGCAAAATATAGAACTGCACGTGTCAGCTGCGAGCCTTCCTGGGACGTGACTGATGCTGCGGTTATGCTGCTATAACTTCTTTTCTGCAAAACTAAACATCTTTTACAAACTAAGTCAAACATTTTCAGATTTTTAGCTGTGAAATAAACAACGCGACTGATTCTCCTCACACTGTGACTGTGGCTGTGGCTTTCTGGCTCTCTGTGGCGTTTGACATGGAGAAAGAGGGTGTTTTTACTGATGTTGTAGTGACAGCACTGACTGATACTTAATAAGTGATAAACTAATGACTTTTTATTAAGGGGATATTAACAATTATTTATGGAGATTTTAATAAGAGCAGCTGTGCTGGTAAAGAATAGAAAAGCTAAACATAAAAGGGATTTTTCATTATCCCCAAATTGATTATTAAAGACTAATCTTTAGAATTAGTAGATGGCATATTAACAAAGCAGCAGCGGCCGTTTAAAGCCTTTGCAAAAGGTGACTTTAAAACCCGAAGACGTACTGCTAAATATAGACTATTCATATCAGACACTTTGTAATTCTGCTACAATTCTCCATCAGTTGTTACACTCAGATAAATGACTGCTGATACTCTGTCTGTTAATGACTAATTAATTAATCATTAATTAATGCTAAGCATAGCTTTGCAAGATCATTAGTGTTCAGCAGTCTGAGGAGAGATAACAAGGCGATGGACTTGGGTTTGCATGCTTTAAGCTCTCTTGTAGTCGATAGTGTGTGAAGGATGTAGCAGCTGAAAGATGTACGGACTCTAATTTGCTTGGTCATGATGATGAGGCTCCTGCTATTTCTTTCAAGATGTGTATAAACACTCCTCAGCTAGCTGCTTACATGCTGCACTTCTACCTCGTGTTCTACATTGAAACTGACACTGAAATCAGAGATAAAAAAAAAAAACGTTCACTGTGGTGATATTTTCTGTCTCATTTCCTGGCCTCCCAAAACAAGTGGCAAAAATATAAAAGTAAAAGTAGAAGAAAAAAAAATCAGTGAAAATGCACTTTGAACTAATGATAGAGCAGGATAAAAATCCAGCTGAGCCACTGATCCCAGCTCACATCAGCTTCTCATTAGTGGTCAGCACCCGCCCTTTACTTTATGCCTGTTAACTACTTCAGTAAGGTGGAAACTCTGACATTAGGTGACTTCTGATCTGGGATCAGGAGGTTAATTTTCACCTGTCATTGCTCAGTGTCAGGCCAAACGAGCCGCCGAGTTGGTTCTCTTTTATTAAATGCAGGAAAAAAAGCAAAACTCCTTAGCAAAGAAAAGTTCAACCTCCTTCACATGGAGATGCTTTTTTTTTTTATTGTATCTTTGGAAAGCGGTGGCGATGAGACAGAGACCAGACAAAAAAAGTTCTCTTTTAACATCACTGCGTTGCCTTGATAGTGCTTTCACATCACTCTCAAGCACAAACAACAAGAACAAAAAGATGCTGTTTCAAAGAGCTGCTTGCTTATGAAGCTGCTGGTTTAACCCTTCACAGCAGCGCCCTGCTTTAGATGTCTGACTGCTGCAGAAAACCAAAAGGAAAAAAAAACAAAAACACTTCAAAGCCTGAATTACAACTCACAAATTCCCTTTTCGATTTTTAAGGCCTTTGCTGTTTATTCCTTTCCCCTCCCACCTCTTCACAACAGTAAATTACAGAAGCAGTACTGAAAATAAAAACCTTAATTTCTTGTTCTTGAAAAAGAAAATCTGCACAAAATTCTGAATGACAGTACAAAACGAAGCCTTAATATGCCATGTAAATGTACG
>VURO01014385.1:0-20069 GCA_015108175.1 Pelvicachromis taeniatus | reverse complement strand
CTGTGGTGTCATGGTATTTTGTGTTGGTGAGGAATCCCCCCACAAGGGGGCAACCATCCTTTGGTAAAGCCGCGGAGGGAGACCTGGGGGTCTGATTCAGGTGACGGTGCTCGATTCCCACCCCCACTCCAACCCGCTGTACCAGTGTCCTGTCCTTCTGACATCAGCTCTGACATCACAACATTATGGCTGCTACACGTGAAACACGTTAGAAAGTCTTCACAGCCCCCAAGAGGAGGCGGGGGCTTACGCTACACTACAGCATGTGGACAATACAAACTTGTTTTTTTTTCATCATGAGACACACGTGTCTGGCTAAATTACTGATAGCACCATTCGTCAGTTAGTGTGTTAACCCCCCCCCCCTGTTTCTACCACGAGGGGCTCGCAAAACAAAGTGCATTCTAGCTGCGTTGTCCAGATAGCACTGCCTGGGTGAACAACCCACAGTGACGAGAAAGTCAGGGATGGAGATGAAACAGCGAGGACTAGCGTTTGTTTGTTTTTGCCAGATATAACGATATATTTCACCACCTCCTCTGATGATGTCACGAGTGCGTTTGGAGTTCTGGAAAACGTCACAACGAGCAGTTGAGCTCACAGCAGAGATGTGGCGTGGTCATGAGTGATCAGAACAAGAAGAGCGACTCGTGCTCGCCTGAGCCAATACAAATGAAGCGCTGCACCTTCCACCAAACAGTCGGGGAGATTGTATTTACACACACGCACACGCACAAACCCATGACAAAAGGGATACTGCAGCTGTTTTTTTTTTTTCGTTTCCTTTTTACTTTCTTTAAAAAAAAAGGGCAATAAAATATATTAAAACTTATTTACAGTGTGTTTTTTTTTTTGTTTTGGACAGAAAACAAACAAACAAACACAACAAGAAAAAAACTGTGATAAGCTCTTGTCCTGTTTTGCAGGTATTTATAAGGACATGTGCCCCTGTTTCCTGTCATTATAGCTTAAGCCAAGTACAGTAAAAAACACTGATATCAACAGAGGATTCCAACAAAAACGTATTAAAGGCACTGTCAGAACCATACATTGCCATGAATGGGACCCTCACTTTAGAGTGATAGGGGTCAAAGGGGGGGGAGGGTACATGTCTCACGGCACACTCTGTATGCCACACCATGAGGCAAATCTACAGTTTTTACCGGATATGGTTCACTTAGGATGTCGATACGTCTCTTTCTAAAAGGTGAAAACAGCCGTTACCAACTGATAGCAATAATAAAAAGACGTTTGTTTTTGTTTTTTTTCCCCAGAAAACGATAAATACTTTAAACATCATTAATAAATTGGTCTCAACACCAGCATCCGATTGTAAAAATGAATGAAAATCAAAATAGAAAATCAAAATATCATCTGAATCATCTGTACATATTTTTTTTTCCTGTATTTTATTTGTACACAGTGTCCTTCCCCCTTTACTGGTAGGTTCCGCTTTTTGTTTTTTTGAACTGCAGCTCCTGAGAAAAGCGTGGATCAGTCCAGACCTCCTGTTGGTTCCTGAACCCGTCCCTCGTCCAGAGACTCGAGGGCATCGGCAGTCCCTTCTGAGCCCGTCTGCTCGCAGACAGGCGGGATTATATTCCTGCAGACAGTCTCGCGCGAGAGCCCGGCCCATCGCACACAGTCACGTGAATGCGCTCGGTCCCGACTCACGCCTCCGAGTACGAGCTCTGTACGTTCAGTTTGTCTTTCTTTAGCTTGACGCCGTCCACGAGCTCAAAGTTATAGTTCTCCAGAGCTGACAAGTTCCTGTCCGACATGCCTCCGTGTGAGCAGGCGCAGTACAAGACCACGCCGCAGATGGCCCCCAGGAAGACCCCGAGGGCAGACATGGCGATGATGGTGATCAGGATGGGGTCAAGCGTCTTCAGCATGCTGCCTTCAGTGATCTGGTTGGTCTCCACAAAGTCGGGATATTCTGTGTTTTCTGGAACTAGAGAGGAGGCAAGAAGAGAAAAAGAAAAGTGAGAAAATAAACCATGAAAGGTTCGAATGCACAACAAACCTGATATGTGAAAGGACTTACTGATTTCATTAATATCCTCTGGTAATATCGGCTCGGTGGGCACGTCAGGATCTTTAAAGAGAAATTCTTATTAAAAGCAGAGCTAAAGGACAACAACCTACAGTCAGAGCTGTGTGCCGTGGTGCTGTTGTAGTTCACAAACTGACTGAAAGCACTGAGAGCATGCGCAAAGCTTCACCTTTACAGTCTGGCAGTGTGATCCCATCGAGGACCTTAATGTCATCCACAGCAATGTCTCCCCAGCTCTTTCTCTCCACGAGACTTTCAATCACCACCTTAACAAAAAAGAAAAAAGTGAGCCTCTGAAGTGACACGTGCACACACACACAAAAAGCACAGGTAAAGAACGACAAACGAGGCTCCCATTAAAAAGGCGGGTCGGTTACCTGATAGGGTTTGTTGGTGTGTGGCACGAGGACACGACCTTCCCTCCAGCGGTTGCCTTGGTGGCCACTGACCGTCCACAGCAGGACGTCCGCAGGTCCCTTCTCCGTTTGCTTGCGCTGCTTGATGTGTAGTGTGCCGATGTGCGGCCCGAACATGTGGTACCAGAATGACACACAGAGGTCCGAGTCCAGGGAGCTGACCACGGGGCTGACGAGTCGAGCGACCTCTGTCTCTTGGGGGCTGGTCGCTAAGGTGTAGATGAAATTCCCTGGTTCACCTGTAGCGCAAAGCCCGTGTATCAGCGACACAGAGGTAAAATGCCACATGTACTGCATCAGAGGTTTTGCGTCTATCATCTGAGGTACTTACCTGTGTGGTCCATGTTGGGTCCGATGTTGAGGGTAGGCGTGCCGCTGGACTGGATCTGCCACCTAGATCCGGTGTCCTCTGATGTCCAGCTGCAGAAGGACGGATCATTGGCTCGGCCAAAGTCGCAGGCGAACCAGAGAAAAGCTGTGCAAAGAAGATCAAGATCATATGTCACAGGAGAAAAAGACCTTAATCATCCTGCTTATTACAAAAGGAGACGCTGCCTGTAGCCCCGGGCTTTATCCGAACAATGACCGCAGGGCCTGTCATGGTATAACTACAGGCTACACTTTGGAGCGTCCTTCTCTTATTCTGCTCTGGAGCAGACCACTAGAGGGCAGCAGATAACTGTGGGACCTAAGCTTCCAGTCCCACAGGTGGGGGTGATACAAGGCGCAAACTCATGCAGGAGAAGGAGTAGGACAAAAGGTAAATTATAGCTCTGACATGAGAAAGAGTGTGAACCAATGGCACAGACCTCATGCAGTCCTTATGTCTTGGCTGTATTTAATGATCTCTTCTAATGAATGCAACAGGGTATGTAAAGAATGCATAAAAGGGGAACACTGAGTCAAAACCCCAATGGCGGGGACAGGAAGACAGATGCCTGGACACTGTGCCCAGTTGAGAAAGGAAACATTCATCGCAACCCGCTGAGAACTGAGGATTTTAATGAGAGCAGGGACATGGGATTCGAAGACGGCTATGGTAACAGCGCCGGGGCCCCACTCCAACAATGCGATCCCCTGTGGACACACGCCGTGTCGAAGAAGCCTTCATCGAGGCCAGAAAATGTGTGGGAGCTCGGGCTTTAGTGTTTTCCAAATTAGATAAAGAAAGACTTCAAGGAACACCGGGGAAACGGGATGTTTGGGAGGCCAGCCATAGCTTTATTCTCCAGCATGAAATGCCTTTAGAGATACCACAGACTCTACGAGCTAATATTCCCTTTAAAAATGGGGAAGGATTTAACTAATTACTGCAGGCAGTGACTGTGTATACCCATTAAACACAGAGGATGGAATTCCCATCACATTTCAACCACATTTCAGGGTCCAAGCCACGATTTTCCCCATAGAAACCCTATTCCCAATTAAAATGGCTTTGGCTCTTTTTCCCTATTAATAGGAGCCTGTGACGGAGACTGGATAAGATGAGCAGCCACATGACTCACTTGGCCATTTTAAATATAAAACAAAGTCTACTTCTGTGAGTGGAAACTATATCCCCTGAGATTAAGGTGTATGACATGCACACATCCACATGGACACAACGACACACACACACACACACAGCTTATTAGCATGCATGGTTTGAGAGAGTTGAATTGAAGAGTCAAACAGATTACCAGCACTTCATTACACTCATACGGACATACACACACAAACACACAAAAATATGCATAAATGCACACACACATTTGCATCTTAGAGCTTCTCTAACATTATAGCTCGTGCCCCAAATCGAAGACAGACCGCAGAGCCAGCTGATTGAGAGAAAGGGGGCTGGGTGGAGCCTACGGCCCATTAGCCAAGGTCAGACTGGGGCACAGCTTCTCAGCTGCTGCCTCATCAGCCTGCTGAAGGAGACACTGGCTGTGTGTGTCTGTCCATGCACGTGGGCCCCAAAGTGCACCTAACTTCCTCCAGTCATTTGCATCTGGCTTTTACAGGTCTGTGCGCGCTCTGCGTGCGTCGGTGTCAGCCTGGTGATTAGTGATTATGCTGAGAAGGCAGCAGCAGAGCACCAGTGCTAATCATCAGCTAGCCTTGCATCACGTAGCCTCGCTCACCCTGTCAGCAGGAGCCTCTCAGGGCCATATCATCAGCTTTAATAACAGACACACATCAGAGGAGCTGGCAGTCATTATCTCAGGTGTGCCTCTTGATCAATTCATGGAATGAATTCAGAACAAGCCATGCGCAGTTAAACATTTTCCCCGCTGCATGTTTCATCACTGTGGTGTGCACACTTTGAAAGGTCAGTGCTTTGTAACATGTGGGATCGCTTTTATGTGTATATGGTACTTTCTGCTCACCTGGGATGGTGTCCATTTCAGCAGTAGTGCTCTCCGGCATCATGTTACCACCTGTCACAATACAGAATGTTAGCACAGTTAGCCTAGCTTTGCAAAGAGCTAAGTTACATTTTTAGTAAGTTCACTGATAATGTACACATGCTAGCTAAACTTGGCTAATCGACACATGCCTCGTCTCTGGCTTCTTTCTTATCAATGCCCTGTTGCAGGTACACCCAGCAGGGCGCACTTATGCAATACACATGACTGAGACGGTGCCATGCTCATCATTGGAGACTGCTGGTTAATGGGGGGTGCAGGCGACGGTGCAGGCTGAGATAGTTAACCGGTTAGAAGGAAAAGAGGGCGGAAAAGCAAGTGAGAGATGAAACGATGGAGAACAGAGGTGTGTGAATTGATTTCAGGTGCAAGTGCAGCAATGCTTTCTGGTGAGCGCTCAGAGCTTAAGGTAAGAAGAAGAGGAGGTGGTAGCAACGGGGGCGCAGCAAATTAGAGTTGTGTGGCTGCCAGGACACATGAGGGTGCATGCATGCTTGCCAGTGTGCAGGGTACAGTACGTGGACGACTGCGGCAGGGATGCTACAGAAGCCGTGATGGCGCCAAATCGAGGGGAGGCGATAGAGCGCCAAGCACAGTAAAAGCAAGGGGGATTTAGGGTAGGGAGGTTTTGGGGGAGGGGCTGGTCGCAGTCTCATGAAGGCGATGTTAGCACCTGTCACATCGTAGTCATCACCTGTGCCACTGTGGCAGCTCGCCTGGTCGTCGTCGCACTCGTCAGACGGGGTAGTGCTCGGGACTGCCGTGGTTGGCGGGAGTGTAGGAGCTGGAGAGGTGACGGCGAAGGGAGAGAGAGGAAACAATACAAGTTAGATTACAGGCTGAACATGGAAAGTGCACTGGTCTTAGCTTATGGGATTTTTAGATTACTTATAAAAAAAAGTTACTGTGTTTTCCTTTGTTTTTAAGACCAGTAGCGCTTGAATAGCATCATATTTCCTTTTGTTCATTGTCTGAAATCCTTCTTTTCAAGCGTAAGCGTTTAAGCGTGTAGTTTAAACCAAAACAGAAAAGTAAAGAAAAGAAAAACTGGAATATATTTCTGTCAGCTCAGTTGCTGTGCTCACGGTTCCATGCTGAGCGTCACTGCGCTATTAGCATCCCTCCTTTTATCAAGCTGTGGAGGTGTGGGTGTATAAATAGAGCTGAAGTGAATACATAGTGCGTAGGGCTTTGAAACTAGAAGGCCGAGTAACAGGACTTGGGACTGGATATAGGCAGGGCTCCGGGCTCCGGGCTGCCAGTCCAGTCTATCATTATGGCCCTGCTTCACTTGGATGTGGGGAATGCCCACGATGCGCTCCACTGCCACACAGCCGTGTGCCTTTTGGAGACTTCAGACCCAATATTTCTAAGGAGTCCTTGCACACTGCCCATAGGACCGCTAATGGTGTGATAGCCAGCTAGCAGTAGACAAAGAAATGCCTACAAACATAATGAGCATGTGTTTGTTGTGTTGTAAGTGTCATGATTACAACATAGTTGTAAAAACAGGGTATAATTGTGTGGCACAGACCGAATAGCCGTTTGTCAGCACAGCTCTTTACACACACAGCTTTTGGGATCCTTCACTTTCTTTCTAACCAGTCACTGCTTCACTGTGCGTAGAAGCTCAAGGTGAGAAGAAATGTGGGCGGACAGTTTTGCTTTGACGGGTGAGCATTGTGTTGCACTTTCTCCCATCACACACAGCCTTACAAAAGCTCGGACTTCACCGCCGTTCCGCTTTTACACGTTTTGTTTCAACTTTACAGCTGTTCCCGACACAGCTGACATATACACATGCATGATTTTAATTGTATATGTGCCAGTATCTGCAATGAAGTATGCTTACATCTAAACTAACCCGCATTCATTCGTGCCACTGTCATCACTTCCTGTGCTTGGAGAGTCCGTACCCTGAAGTAGGAGCACTGGAAACGATTTGCTCGTGGCGCATCGCTTTGAAACTTTGAAACCGCACAAAAAAGTGTACTTGCTCCAATAGTTATAGGAGCTACGAAATGGTTCCTGTAGTCCGAATCTTCCATGAGCGCTTGCACTGTCTGAGGACGAAACAGGCTTCCTCGGTGCAGGTCGAGGAGAAAGAATGAGGAGAGAGGCGAAGACAGATAGGGGCGAGCATCTTGAAAAATGTGTACAATATCTGAGTGTGTTTGTGCGTGTGTGAGCCAATGCTCTTGCTCGCTCGCTCTGCTAGATGAAATATGAGGCAGATCAGCCCCTGTCAGATTCAGGGTGGGGAAGGTCAGGGATGGGGTCAGCGCTGCGTCAGGGGAGCCGCTCATAGAAATGAGGATTTCGGCCTCCTGCTATGGCTTGCTACACACACATATACACAAGCACATGTGTACACACTAGCAGATGCACCTGCCTGTGCACTAGCGCGACTGTGTACAGTTTCCTGTAACCACATGTTTGGCAAGGTGATTGCGGTTGCTCTGTGTGCATACATCTGTGCGAGTTTGTGTGTATTTGGCATTAACAGCGAAAACAAGCATTATCATCTGACTAAAGCTCCCGGTGGGAGTCCATGAGGCTTACAAGAGAATGGGCCTCCCTGAAATCCAATATGTAAATCCACTTAGGGCTCGGATGCTCCGTGTGCTTATACTGCTGAGCGGTTTTTGTGCTACATCAGCTTTGAGAGAGGCAGATAAAGAGCTGGGAAAAAAAATAGGGGTAATTTTAAAGATAGCAAAGTGGGCGCAGTCCTTTGAAAGAAGAAAGACGTGCCGAGGTTGGGAAGAGTGCGATGAGGGCCGGGATGCAATAATCCTAGCGGGCCAGGTGGGTTTTCATTTGATCCCCTGTAGAAGTGGCTAGCTATTGGGGGCAGCTTTGATGTAACAGGGAGACAAGACAACTGCCCCTTGTAAGGATAAAGAGCAGGAGCTGGACAGCTGTGGGCTTAACACAGGGAGCACTCATGCACGTCTTTAAATAAACAGGACTGTGGCAAAGGCATGACGTGCTAGCTCCTCACAGCCATGCCGTTAGCTAGGATGATAGACTGCTCACCTGCGTGTGAGTCAAGACACGTCAGGTGTGAGCACGTGGTCTGAGAACGAACACGCAGAGGTCTAGGTGCGCCCGCTAAGGTTATCGTCACGGGGAGAAAATGAAACACAATCGAAGACGGTCTTGGCATCAACTACAGGAGTGAAAATGTCATTGTCGTGGCTAAAAGCATCACTATAGCTGAAAATGTCAGCGGCTCTGAGAAAGGTTTCACTCTGGGGGAGTAACTTTGCCATCACTGGTAAACACATAATTGTTGCTGGTGGAGAAATGAGCACCACGGGTGGAAATGTCACCAGCGTCAATAGAAATACTACTCTAATTCTTTTATAGTTTTGTGCATCAAAACAGAAAGGAGCGTTTTAAACAGAGGACAGACAATGCAATCGATTTTATTGAAAGTCCGACATGTTTTTGAGCTTTACCTTCAATCTCGCAGCCCAGCAGCTCCAGCCGCAGGCCCATCCCAGCAGGAGTGGCCCTCTCTGGGTAAATCCTGACGAAACGGGTCAGCAGAGGCTCCACGGTCCTCAGTTCAGGAGTGTCATAATTGCTGTTGCCTTCAAATATCTGGCAGGGAAAAGGGCAAGAGTGATAAAGATTAGTATTGACTGCTACAGCCCCCCAAATGCAGCAAAATGACTCCTAACTTCTGAAAACTATAAGAGACACAGAGGGTTGGTGGTAGATGGACAGATGAAAAGTCAAATAAATAAGCTGACCAGCTCTGTAATCTTGCTGATAACCAAAGCACAGAGTAGGTGAGTGACACAGGAGTCCAGTGGCAAAGACAGCATAACTCACCACCAAGGTAACTTTCGGCTCCTTTAACTCTGTGTCCGTTCCTCCTTGTGGGAAGGTACAAATGAGGGAAAAGAGGAGGCAGTGTGGGAGAAGCAAGCCAAGAAAGAGAGAGGTTTGACGGAGGGGGATTAATGGGTTTGATCACATGAAGACGCCTGGTGAGCCTTAGATGCTGGGAAACTCTTAGGCAAGAGGAGAAAGGACGCTAACTAGGAGAGCCGGGATATGGATCCTCCCCATTCCCTTCATAAATCAACCATCAGCCCATCTGGATCAGATTTATGCCCTGTCAGGGACACTTGTAATTGGGGACGGGCTGTTGCAGCTCTTGTCGGAGGTGTGTGTGTGTGTGTGTGTGTCTGCATCAGCGAGTTTGCACACTTACATACTTTGTGTGTGAGTGTGTGCATGCGTCGAGCAAAGTGTTGGCAAGTATGCCTTCAGCGCAAGGCAGTGCCACTGGGAGATAAATCTCTGGTCACTCCTCGACTGTTGCCCGTTCTTTCCTCTCTCATCCCCCTGACTCCCTTTCACCCCTCCTTCCTCTCTGGAGAGGTTTCACCATCCACTGAAAGGGCTGAACGGTGTGTGTGTGTCATGCAGAATACAAAGCAGGAGGAGAGAACAGGGGGAAGGACTCTGAGAGACTCAAGATGCTTATCCTAATGTGATTCAAAGCACTACTGAAATTGACCCACAATGATTGCTCAATGACTCACAACTGCCCGGCGCGTCGTCGGGTGAAAATTGACTAAATGCGTCATAATCACAATCGATGTTCTGACGTATCTAAGAGACATTTTTAGAAGCTGGTATTCAAATCATTTTTGATAATGCTGAAGGTAAAACCTTTCTTTTGGCTTCAGTAACAAATCAAAACATCAATTCTAATCCATGCCCTTGAAAAAAAACCACCTGCGTCCATGAATTAGAAAATGATCCAGAGTGCTTTGACTAAGGCTAATCTTCTGATCTGATAGCAGAATTGTATCAAATCAGGAGTAATGTTAGGAACTGAACGAGGTAAGAAAGCAAAACTCACCTTCGGCCTGTTGCCGCTGGTGTCGAGCACCATCCTCCAGTCCGAGCCATTGTTGCTGTAGCCCAGGCGGAACTTCTTCATGAACACCTTGTTTTCACGGTGCTTCCCCCCCTGAATGATCAAGCCCCTCACTAGCTTCTCCTCGCCGAGATCCACCTGGAGCCATTCATTAGCGAAAGGCTGAGGCTGGGGCAGCAGGGTCCATCCTGTCCGACTTGTTAGCAAGCGGGCATTCTCTGGTACCCAGCTCCGGTCTGTATGGGAGGACGCGGTGATCTGGTTGTCACTGATCAAGCCTGACACCATGCCCAGCATGCCTGAACACGGGTACTCTGAAAGGCAAAAGGGAAAGCAAAAGGTGCTTAGCTTTTTGATACAAACGAACGAAAAACCAGCAGAGCGCATGGACAGGAAAATAAAACATGCGATCTGCATCCAAAGGCTTGAGGTTCAGCATCAGCCTCGCCACGGCTCTGCTTCGGTGAATTTGAGTTCATACAGGGGCATCGTCGTGGAGAGTCAAAGTCAAAGTGAGGACGACTATTCCCCAAACTCGTTGTGATGTTACTGTGATCTCTGCCTCTACTCTCTTTCTGTCTCTCTGCCTGCAGATCTCATGCATACTAATTCTTCTGCCTGAAGCGGTTGTCTCCAGGCAGCCAATTAAAACCCTCCTCTCTGCTGGTGTTTCCATCTCCTGCATTCTGGGAGCACTTTTTCTTTTCATCTCTCTGCCCCTCCCTCTATAGACTCATATACACACAAAAACACATTCTCTTTGTGTTTTATCTGCTGCTGCTGCACTCGTCTACCTTCTGCTCCGCAGCTGTTAACATCTGTGGGACCGCATCTTTGAACGCCTCGTTGTTTCCTGTCCAAACTTTTTTCTCCTCTTTCTTTTTTTAATTCTACCTCTGTGATCATCTCGAGCTCAACTTTTGGTATATTTTAGGATCTTTGGATCCATCTCCAGTTTGTTTCCAAAGAGAGAAAAGGTTTTTCCTTTTTTTTTTCTTGTTTCCAGTGACATCCCCTCGTATTTATGAACTAGAATGGCACCAACTCATTGCTACAGCTTGTAGAGCCATCGTAATGCTTCAACCTGAAACTTTTTTTTGTCCATTATCATGTTTTTGCCTTGATATGGTCAGATATAATTCCAATGAAAAGTTACTGACTGTACGTGAATGTACAAATCTCTGCGTCCTTCAGCAAGAGCAGTCGAAACCCAACGACCTTTCTAACACTACACGTGAAACTAAAGAGCTAGGTGTAGGCTTTGTCAGCAGATACACTTAATTATGTTCATATTCTTTTATCAGATGTTTTGTGAAATCAGTTAGTAGTTTAGCACCATGCTAGTGATTGATAGGGACGCAACAGTTCTGAACCCACGACCGGATTTTCTCTGAGATGCTGTAAAAGTCAAGCACAGCAACTTAGTGCCTACGCACAAACTTACTTATGCTGTAAACAGTGTAATGGTGAGTGATTACACTCTCTTCCAGCGCTGCATTTATATTCTTGACCAGCTTAATAAAAAGACTGCAGTTAATATACAGTATACCTCAGAAATGTTTCTTTGTATAGCTAGACAGAATCCACAGGAGTTCACAAACGTTTCTCCACGCCGTAGCTGCCACTCGGAGTCTGACACTCGTATTAGCAGCTTTTCCTGGGCTTAAATCTTCCTGTGTGTCTCGTCCTAACTTTCCTCCAACACTTAATCCCAAGACACTGAGTCAGAGACCTGTGCTAAGCAATAATATCTTTACTATCTGGCTCCCGCGGAGGGATAAATCCCGCATTATTACATCTTCTGTGTCTGTATGAGACAGAGCGTGCACTGTGCCGCAGCAGGAATCAATAGCGTAGCCGCGTCTGGGAAAAGTCAGCGAAAACTTGGAGAAAACAAGGCCCCGTTCAGACTTGTTTCTCTGTCTCTGGTTATCTAAACTGGCTCCTGTGAGATCCCGTGGGACAAATCTCTGCTCCCGCATTCTCAAAAAAGCCCAAATTGGAGCTCATGTAACAAATGCTGGCAGTGCAAATGCCCCTCGACTGCTTTATTTTTCTCCCGCTTTCTTTCATCTTTGGCCAGAATCTGTTTGAGGGCGATCAGCGAGCTGGCCCCTGACAGAGCAAAGGCATACTGAACCCCCTTTGAAGTGGGAGGATACAGAGAAAGGTACACATGTGTGATAGTGTGTGTGAGAGAGACTGATCTGAGCTTAGACGCTCTACCCAAGTGCCTGGGTCATCTGGAGCTGTTAATCGACTTCAGCTGAGATGCCATGCACGCAGCGACAAACCCAGAGGAGCAAGCACGAAGTGTGGCGCTGGTGATGCGCAGCGCCGTGGGCCACGCTCAGGGTTTGGGTGGAGCATCGGTGGTTTATCAGTGATATTTATACACCACGGCATATTTACTAACAACAGGGTGGCGGATGTTGTTCATTAATGAGTAGCTGTGTATCTGGGCACGCGACCATGATGATTTAAGGGAGAACATCTTCCCGCATTCTGGGGTTTTCCTCCTCCTAAGTTATAAGTTATGGTTTAGCACATAAAAGACTGGAAGGGGAAGACTTGAAAAAAAATGCAGATTTGAAAGGTTTCTTTTAGCTTGAGAGTCCTTGTTTGGTGAGAAAAGCGGCGATGAACTTTAACAGCGCTTTAAAAGCATTAGTTACTCAAGATCTTGTATCGAGGGATCGTAACTAAGTGTAGAACGGAGTGAGTCACTGAGTTTATGCAGCCCTCAAGAGCCTCGCAGCTTCTCGCTCTCTGCTAGCATGCAGTGAAGCTGGCAGTGTCTTCAGAGCACCCAGGGGCGCTGACGTCATTGCCGAGGCCCTGTGGTGACTTGGGTCCTGTGATGTGTTTACGCTCTGCGCAGCGGTCTGGTCGTGCGCCCCGAAACACACGCCCCATCTGTAACCCTGCTGTACCCACAGTGCTCTGCATATGTACCAGAGAACTACAAAGCTCCATTAAAAAATGAAAAAAAACAACAACACTCGACCACTTCACATTTAGCTGGTTGCAACTAATCCCGACCCTAATTTTAATCCAGGGTGTAATCCTGCACTAACAACGCTGGAGGAAAAAGCTTGCTTTTATATTTTTTTTTCCTGTGATACACTTCTTTTATAAGTGCAGGGGAACAAAACACACATGCAAGCGCTAATTAGAATTCAATACACATGCTCATATTCCCGCAGAGAGTCAGGCAGATGTGCTAAAAACCATACAAAAGGGAGCCGCACACACATGCACATACCACATATTAAAATAACATCAACCAAAAAAAAAAGGCAGAAATGCGACAAACAAAATCAAAGCTTTAGGCAGACCAAAGAGGAGGCAGAGGAAAGATCTGCAGGAGGGACGGGCCCGAATAGAGCCCACCCAGCTTCAGCTCACTCTGCCTGCAAGCTGTTGGCTTCATATATATTGGATGGGGTACATCTAAACATGGGGCGACATAAATAGGTAATCCTCCTTCATGCACCACTTCTCTATTATGCAACAGCTTGCTTTAGCCTTAAAGGAAGCAGATAAGGAGGGAGGTGTTTGCACTAGTGGGGCCTGGGTGGGAAATATCAACTAGGTTGCCGCAAGAGAGCAGAAATTATGACCAGAGCCTGTGGCGTAAGCTGATTAGGTGTATGAATATGGAGTCAGCTGTATGAATGTGTATGTGATCTCAGCAGCAACCAACCTGATATCTTACAGCCGTACACCTCGAAGCGCAGTGCGATGCCTGTTTCCCAGGTAACGGGACGTACCCGAACGAAGCGCGTCAGCGTGGGCTTGGGAAGCTTCGTCTTGGCAACGTCAGTCGGGTTGGTGTTGCCTTGGAAAACCTGTAAAAGATGCAGGAGGGAAGTAAGTTTGACAGAAAATGTTGAGGTGCTTAGATGCAGAGTTTCGACGAGATTCATCGAAAGCAGAAAGAGCCGGCGCTCACTGGAGCTCAGAGATCGGCCTTTGTCTGCATTAAGTTTACACGAGACGTAGCATTGGAATGTTTCCTCTTTCTCCATATGTAGCAGCCCCCACAGGCTGGGTAATGTGACTATGAAACCTGAGACGAGATATACCAGATTGGCTCAAGATGCTCTTTCGCTGTCCTCTGTTTCCTGATCAGTTGGAGGTTTTACTGCAGCGTCTTGCTGAAAGGTCACAGACGTCACGGTTCTCCCCTTAGGTCTGTTGACAGTTTACTAGCATCATATGAGGAGGCTGGCCACCCAGCCAAACAACTCCCCACAGTCTGCCACAGTTCATTCCGGGTAAGTGAATCACAGCAGTGACCATGTGACCTCCTGACCTCCGTGGCAATGAGGCAAAGAGGAACCCAGCTGAAGTGAGCGTGATGGACAGAGATAGAAAGGCAGTACGTTTGGTAGTTTGGCTAATCTAATCTAAAGTAGAAAACCAGGAGTAGTTCACGCAGCCGTGTCCAGCTGTTTGCCACGCACTCCTTGAGTACAGGGACATCACTAAGGGGACCCTGAAAGAAAACCTTCCACTCTCTCAAAAGTCACGCTGAGTCTCCTCTCCACTCTCTAACTGTAAAGTGGCTTTTTCCGGAGCTGCGCTAAGATGCCAAACTGCAGCCTCAGCATGTAGCAAATGGTGCCCCTCTGCACAAAAGCACTTTAGAGTCCGGAAAAACACAGGCTGAGTTTACCACGGCACCTCTGAGCTGCCACTTTACAGAAAGGACTGTGAACTTTGGATAGGCCATAAAAAAAAAAAAATCGTACCTGGGGGGGACATGTACACAGCAGCACAAACAATCGTGCTTGGATGATCTGTTGCCTTTGAAAACGTCTTGATATCAGTGGTAGCCTCACACACTCTTGATTGGAAATTGTGGTATTTACATGCCATGGAAATCCGGGGACTGTTGGACACACACATGCTTCCTTTACCCTCTGGACACCCACAGAGAGGCTTCCAGATGGACAAAACCTGTTTGACAGGCTGATCTGCAATCAGTGGTCACTGCCTGTCTCGGTCCAGTCAAGCATACTATCCCTCTCTTCCTTCCTTTTCTTGTCCCTCTCTGCCAGCTGCTCAAACACGACCATCATCTCTCCCGCTCCTCTTTATCTGCGGTCTGTCGAGTCTTTGTTTATCCCTGCGTCTTAAATGAAAAATTGACAGGTGCCTGACATAAAACAGAGGCAACAGTCCAACACAGCCCTCCTTGTAGTGACTTTATTGCTGTAGTTACTGCTGTAAATGTCATGCGCTTACACAGAGAGTGGGTATATTATCCAACTGATTTGAAGTGTATAATTACATGTTGGGAGAATGTGGTTTAAGTACATACAGTCCGGTATTTCCCCTTTAGTTGAGTTCGTAGGCAACTTTGAAAAGACCGCAATTTAAATCAGCTAGATGTGCTGTTTGGATGGGATATTCCAAGTGTAGCACATGTGCACGGGCGGGTTTTTATGACACAGTCACTGGTCAAGGAGGAGTGAACGTCAGCTATTTTGATGATTTAGTTTCTTCCAAAACAGTCTTATGAATAGCTACAACCAAAGCATCTAAAACACTATCAGACAGCGAGCACAGCGTTGGTTCAGACGGGCCATGGAGTTAAGCTTAGTCGTTATCCCAGCCAGTCGGACGCGCTATTTAAGCTTCTTTAACGAGGCCGTAGTCGCAGTGGTTCTGGAAGCTGCCCATAAACCTCCTTCACCTCGGCTCCTCCTTTCATGCTGCATCTGAACTGATCAGTTTCAC
Organism: Pelvicachromis taeniatus; assembly: GCA_015108175.1. Classification (NCBI taxonomy): domain Eukaryota; kingdom Metazoa; phylum Chordata; class Actinopteri; order Cichliformes; family Cichlidae; genus Pelvicachromis; species Pelvicachromis taeniatus. The sequence goes on along the minus strand of VURO01014385.1, from coordinate 4,538 downwards.
ATCTGTGATCACTGGTGCCCGCTCTGCTCTGGGCTCTGTTCGTTTATCCAAATAAATAAAGAGCATAGAGGCGGTGCCGGTACACCACTCGTGGCTCAAAAGTCACCTTTCGCTCTTGAGGAATATACCTTCTGTTTGGAGCCTTCTTTCAAAGTAATCCAGTCCTCTCCATTAGAGCTAACATCCACTTTGTAGGACTTGACAAAGTAAACCCTCTGGGTCTCCTGGGAAATGGCGCCTTGGGTGCCGATGGCCGAGACGAACCGCAGGAACCCGAGGTCCACCTGAAAAGGGTGAAAAGAGGAGAGACGAGTTTACAATGAGTTTGCCCATCACTTTACTTTTTCCTTTAGTGTTTTGCTGATTAGCCTGCGCATATAATGCTACAGTTAAATGCGCTTTGCCTGATATAATGGATGAATAACTTTTGTAAAGACGGCTTTCAGTGCACAGCCCGTATTAATAATACACAAGACAAGTTGGAGAGTTAAAAATGTGTCCCTGGTATCTGATTCACCTCCGGTCATAGTCTCATCAGCCGCTACCTGGAATTTAATAAACAGCAATAAAAGGATATTTGCATTAATGAAGCAGAGACAGGATGACATCTTAATTTCCGGTGAAGGGAGGCGAGAGCTCATTGGATAGAAGTGAATAAAACAGGGTCTGCAATCACATCATCAGAACCGGTGAGTGGGAAAGAAAGATACCGAGTGAATATCAAATGTTGTGTCTTTAAAATATGCAGGGCTTTATAAAGTAATCATGAACTGCAGTACATTACTGCAGGGCTATTATATTTTCACAAGGAGACCGGCAGAGGTAGGAGGGTCAGAGAGGTGCAGCGGTGAGTGTCTGTGCGTACGTATATTTCCCTCAGTGCATGCGTGCTGCACTCAGAGATGATGCTGGGCAGAGCGTGGGGCTGGTTTCCATCAGGCCTGGAAAAGGGAGCGCAGTCTGTGTCTGCCAGCCATCATGCCTGTTTAAAACCACCACCATCACTGCCAGGAAAGACAGTCCTTATATATATATGTCCCCGCGGCTTCTGTGTCTGCGGCAGGAACGGCCTTCAAAACTCGCTTTGATCACGTTGATTAGTTTACCAGTGCAGAGGAGGAGCCAGGTATTGCTAGTCTGGGGATAAAGGTGTAATTTTTCAGCCACCGGCAATAATAAATGAGCTCTGTCTGACCACTGCGGAGGCTCCTTGGACCTCACCTATCATCCCATCATCCACGGCAGAGGTAAAGAAAAAGTGTGGGTGTGGTGTCGACCTGCAAAGACTTTCAAAGAATCCTAAGCCCTCGGTGCAAAAGTAGCGTGCTTAATTTTAACAAGCACTAACACCATCTTTTGACAGGCTGAGCTGACGGTAATGAGGAGTAATGGTGTTGCGTGCAGACACCGTTTAAAAAAAAAAAAACACGAGAAATGCAAGAAGCCTGGGCGTTGGTGGAACAGACTTCCAAGATCACGGGGAGTGACGAGGCCTTTGATGTTGACGTGAGATGGGCTCGAGCCCCGACGGATGGCGACCAGAGTCTCGGGCAGATTACTGCGCCGACTCAGAGGAGCTCGTCGGCTTGAGCATGTGCGACGGTTGGCAAAGGAAGTGCAACAACAGTCGAATCCCTTATGGGAGTGTGAGCAGACGAGACACTTTAGCGTGTGCATTTTTTATGTAATCAAAGCCAGAGGTTTATCTTAGCAGCTCTGCTGAGACTAAAGCCACACAGACTCTACCTACTTTGCCTGCCAACCTTATATACAGCGGTGTGCTTCACCTAATGATTCAGAGCGAAGAGCAGGGAAGGAATATCTGCATGGCACAGGATGCCGGTCAATCCCGCTCCAGAAATATAAAGACATAAACAGATGGGAGCAATAAATGAGCTTCCACTCTGCTATTCTCTCACTCTCTCCTGGCCGCCCAAAGGATGTGGATGGATGAAGACTAACAAAAAAGACAGTCAGATATGGAGACAGCATACTTTTGTTCCTGTCTACAGGCTCAAGGGGCTTTTACACTAAGTCCTCCCAATTTCTTTCGGTCCGCAAATAGAAACAAAATCAAATCCTGTCAGCTTCAGCCAGTTCCCTTTTAATAACACAGGAACTTACTTCCTGTCTGCTGGCTAAAACGGCTGCATGTGCCAGCAGTGGATGGGGGAAGCTGGGTCTGTACTGGAGTTTAGGGCATTAGCCAAGGCGGGTCTTTAACATCTGCATTCAAATGGCCAGTCTGACGTATTTTCAGTCTGGACCAATAGCAAAGCAGTTTGCTGAAAATGCTTTAATAGGAAGACTTGGCCTTGGGGTTGTTTTCTCTGAATGGAGCTCATTAGGTTTAATGGAGGAGAAGAGCCTCTGGGAACGAAATGAGTGGCGGGGCTAATTGGGGACACTCGTGGGTGCTCAGACTCGATCAATCTCCGGACATGTGCGTGCCAAAATATTTCTGACTAGTAGAGATGTTTTGTTGGGGGGTACAAATGAATGTTTGTGATCGCTCTTCCCATTATTACATACTTTAATCACCTTGTGCTGATTAGTTTTAAACCACCGCGATGGTGGGCATGCTTTGAAACTAAGTCCAACAGTGGAATCGAGGTGAAAAGAAAGGAAAGAGGAGAGGTGAAGGGCGAGGAGGAGGTTAGGAGGGGAGAAACAAGCGGCTGACAGCGATTCCTCGCAAGATGTGAGGGACACGAGCGCTGAGTCTCCCGCGAAGAAGTGCACAGACTAGATCAATTTCACAGACACGGCCTGATAACAGGGCCTGGGTAATGAGCAAAGCATGATTTATTAATGGCTGCTTGTTAGAAGCAGAAGAACGGTGCTGAGGCTGCGCTAACAGACCGGGGTTGCACGGGTCACGGAGAGAAGGCGGGCTGCCAGGGCGCTTGGATGCAAAGCAGAGTCCATCCTACGCCGCAGAGACCGCAGTGAAAACAAACAGGCCCAGATAATGATTACTAGCGGGACTCCTTTTAGCCCAGAGCACAGGACAGAACTTGCTGACCTATATACATAAACCGATAGCCAACATTTAGAAACTGAGTGCACAGCGGAGCTTGGGTAAATAGATCACTCACAGATGATAAGCCGTTTGTCATCTGCAGATGAAAGGCTGAGTCATGTCTAATGGGTGATGTAATGACTGCGAGGAAGGTGTGAATTATGACTCCTAATCGCAGGCCTAAAGGGAGGCTCTGTGTTTCCAGACTCTGCTGATCAAACAGAACGAAAGCTTGTGTCTGCTGCGCATTCGCCATACTGTTATTTTTTCCCCCTGCGTAAGTGTTTGGACTCGAGCCCACCTATAGATAAATGACAACACACATTCTGGGACATGCCGGTGCACAGTAACTCATATCTGGTGGGACACACAACCTGAGCCATAAACATGCCAGGCGGGGTAAGAAATCACCCACAATCTTTCCATAAAGCAGTGGCAGGCTGATATGTGGGCAAGGCTTCAGTGTGTCCTTGTCTCCCACGAGTTCCTCCTGCTGCGGCGCAGTCCACAGTACGTGCGACTTTCTCTCTGAGTGTACATGCGCCTCAGATGTTTTCTCCCTTCCTGCTATGAGGCAAACTGATGAGTCAAAAGCCCCATGCCTCACAATGTGCGCACAGCTACGGTGGTTCCACAATGTCATGGAAGCAGAAAGAGAATCGGTCGTGGCCTCGGGCTTGTGACATCGGCCAGTTAAAGCCTGGTGTGAATGCAATCAGACCGACACACCGACACACTTATCTCTGTTTCTCTTCCACAGCATGTCTCTATCCTGTCTTCCTTCTTTCACCCCAACTGGTCGCAGCAGATGGCCCCGCCCCTCCCTGAGCCTGGTTCTGCCGGAGGTTTCTTCCTGTTAAAAGGGAGTTTTTCCTTCCCACTGTCGCCAAAGTGCTTGCTCATAGGGGGTCATATGATTGTTGGGTTTTTCACTGTATGTATTATTGTAGGGTCTACCTTACAATGTAAAGCGCCTTGAGGCGCTATATAAATAAAATTGAATTGAATTGAATTGAAATCAACAGAAGGCGCCTGGATGGTCTGATTTCACTACATCTGATTTGGTGTGTAAGTTCGTGCGAGTGGAAAATATTCAAAGGGCTTCACTCGTTTCACATTTTGTCATGTTACAGCCTTAAATTCAGTTTCTCGAAATTCTACACACAACACCTCATAATGACGACGTGTGAAATTTGTACGAAAAAGCATTGAATCAATTTTGGAACACGGCTGTGTGTAAAACAAGGAACAAGTGAAGCGCTGCGAAGGCTTGTTGGATGCACTTGCATGCGTTTGCACAAGTGTGGTTCAGTTTGAAGTTTTCTAATTATACCTCATTGGCAGCGGGAGCTGGAGGCGTGATCATTAGGTGTATTGTCTCTGCATGACTCAGATGTGCAGCAAGGCCACATGATATGTATTTCGAGGCTAAAGCCTTGTCAGGTTTGTGTAGGTGTAGAAAGAAGACATGTGGTTTATAAGGCCTGGGAGGGAAGGAGGTGTGTGTGTGTGTGTG
>VURO01014384.1:0-21406 GCA_015108175.1 Pelvicachromis taeniatus | reverse complement strand
CAGTAACACACACACACACACACACACACACACACACACACACACACACACACACACACACACACACACACACACACACACACACACACACACACACACACACACACACACACACACATTTAAATCAAAGCATCTGTCTGGCTCTCACTTTCTATCTGCACTTGTGAATCATATGCTGGTAGCAAATGATCAGTGCCAACACTTCTCGCTCTGCTCATTTAGATTGCCTATTTATGTCCTTCTGTCTGATTTCAGGAGCTGACAGGTGGAAGACACACCTGTCAGCTCCTGTCGCATTTTAGTGGGAATTTCTGACAGCCAATCATAGTTAGAGCAGATAATGTGTAACTACGTGAGGCCGCATGCAATTGTATTTACTTCTAGGAAACAGGAGGTGGAAATCTGCTTATATTTCACCTAGTTTGTCCTCTTTATTTCACATCACTAGTCACACAATTCATATTGTTTGCTTTTGAACACATCAGCGTAGGCAGGACATTGTGACCTTGGTCATTCAATGACTTCTATGAACCAGAGACAATCCCAATGAATTATAAAAGAAAACAAAAATACAAATGAATCAAAACTGAAAAACACTAAAAGTCTAAACCCTTCCTGCAACTCATTTTTGGGTATTTAAAAAAAATGTTTTTTCTCTCTCTGATAACAAACCTAGTCAAACATGTGGCTACAAATCCAGAAGGGATAAAAAAAGAAACAACAGTAGAAGGAGAAGAAAAGAAGATTCAACCACTAATCTTTTGTAGTACAATAGCTGGTGAGGTCAACATAATCCAGCCCACATAAAATGCCACGTCTCAGACTGAAGAGGAGCTGTCTGTGGTGCTGAATCAACCGTAGCAAGCCAACAGGGCCCATCACACTGCTCTGAAAAAAACTTTCATTGTAAGGATACCGAAGATGGGAGGTTAGACAGACATGCAGACTGACGGATTAACAGACAGATGCTCTGACACAAATATAGATATGCAGAAATAACAAAGGGTAAAGTGTTTGTTTCTATCATTCAGAGCCTCTGATGTGAAGAAAAACACCATGACGCTGACTGACAAAGCTTTAATATTTAAGAAGCAATACACTGGGGAAGCAAGAAACATCATAAGAATTTCACAGTGGCAATGCAGTACGTGTGGCTGAGGGGTGGACCAGAACTGGTATAATTGCATGTTAGATAAAGAACATTTTGCGTGTGTGGGAACACGGCACTGTGTAAATGAGTGCTATTTTACCGAAGCAGCAGCAGTGGCTGGTTTGTTTTAAAAGTGTTTAATGTGTCTAGTTATTGTTTTGTTTTTCTGTATGCTTAAGCTATACTGTTACAGTGCAGAACTCTGTACTGCACTGTAGTAATGGGCCACAACACTGCTTGCTATTTTTTCCAATACATATAAAAGGCAAAAGTGTTACCAAAAACATTCTCACATGAAACAGTTGAAGCTGATTTCCTTATTCTCCTAATCACCTCCTAATGTCCTCATAGACCCAGAGGAGACACAGATAAGTGCAGACAAAGAGCCACCTGACCAAAGGACAGAGAGACACTGATCTAACAGAGATCAGGACATTGTCCGTACCCTGACGGTGAATTTGCACATGACCTCCTGCTGATATAATCAGCACAACGCGAAGAGCCAAGTTTCACCAGAAACTGAATGTGAACTGACAAAGAAGAGTGGGGAACAAGGGATGGCTGGAAGAGACGGGGGAAAAAAGCAAACAGAAGAAACAAAAAGAAGCATTGATGTGGGGCCAATTAACTGTGCAGCGGGCTGAGTTGGCGCTGGTGTTACAGCGTTCACCTCAAACCAGAGAAGCAGCCTGCCTGCCTGCCTGCTTTGTTGCATAACAGCTTATGTAACTGCTTCTGGCCTCCACGGGGGGAAAGCAAACTTTCTTGTGAAGCTGTTTGATGCACGTCTTTCTAAATTTGACAGCATCTTCTCATCGCTCATTTGTGTAAAGATGTTTTTCCTCCTTCTTTGTTTTTCAAGCTACTCAGCCAGTAGTCGAAAATGGGTGCGCGTGGATGAACACGTGTGTGTGATAAAATAAACGATTGTATAATTAATGAGCTAAAACATGTTTTTAGAGCCTAAATAAGCGGGTGTCATGGGATCAATTAAGCGAGCAGCGAGGAAGCAGTCTAACTAACTGCTAAGCAGAACAAACTTGAGGGCTGATATGGAATATTCTTTTCATGGTTGATTAATCTGCTGATCATGCCCTCAATTAATTCATAAAATGTAAATTCCATCATAATTTTTCTGACAAATGCTTTGAAATGTCTTATTTTGCACAACTAACAGAAAAAATTAAACCTGCCCCCAAGGATTCAAAATCAGTTAAAAAATTATACAACATGAGGCTGTGTAATGATGCAGTCCCAATATGCTATGTGCAATAAAAATAAACATTTACCAGTAAATGAAGAAATAATAAGTCGTCAGTCCAAGTTTGACTGACTCAACAATGACTAAACAAATCCTGCAATATGGCTTCCTGTGCAAAGTGGAAATAATAATAATATTAACTCCAGACAGTTTTACAGAGAAACAGAGGAAAGACAAACATGCACTACTCAATACTGCATATACTGAAAGATGTCAACATGCAGACTCAACTCATCTGACAGACAGAAATAAAGAACAGTGAGCAACAGTGCAGACTCTGATGACGGTTTAAAAACAGAAATGACAACATTAAAGAAAATGCAATAATAATAAGTGTAGTGAGTTGTGCTACTGCATTAAGTACAATCCTTGCTTATAAAGAATGCAAAGATTTTGCTTTTGATGGCTTGCTTCTGTTAGCCACGCATTAATATTTATCTTTTGAGATTTTAAAACTTCTGAGGTGTTTCTTAACAAAGCATGGCATTGTTGCCTTCCAGCTGACCTGGATAAGTTTTGTTCAGATAAGATATATCGTCCGTCACATTAGACAAAATCTAATCTGACAGATGATACGTGTCGGTCCGGCTCATCAAACAAGCAAAAGCATGAAGCTGGAATCTAATCTTTCAAATGCAGATTAATTTGAGGCGGATTAGAGAACGAGTGAGTCAGGAAATGAATGAGTCAGACTGTATATGCATGTGCGTTTGTGCATGCGTGCCCCATGTGTGTGTGTGTGAGCGTGTGATAAAGTTGTGGTGTGACTAAGTTCTGAACAGTCTGCCAGGACTGGAAACGTCTGCCATCGATCCTAATTTGGCAGCAGATCCTCTGACTACAATAGCCTCTCCAATCTGCTACAGTCACTCTTTGCTGGTGGACCAAGACACACACACACACACACACACACACACACACACACACACACACACACACACACACACACACACACACACACACACACACACACACACTGGCTTTCCAAACCAGAAGGAAACAGACAGACAGCCTGAATAAACAGCCTTCTACATGACCTGTTTACACACAAAAACTGCAGTATACTCTTAGCATTTCTGCTTGGGAATGCACAACTACACTCCACAGTAACAAACTGACTATGTACTAGCAACAAAAACACATATACACACTGTTCTGAGTAACTGTGACTCAGCAGAACAGCAGGAGCAGATGGGGGCTCTGCTTCCCACGATTCTCATATGGAGAACAAAAAGTGACATCATCAAAATTAAACACATCCTGCAGGGATTAACAAGATCTAATGCTTTGCGTTTGAGCATAATATAATTGCCATCCTTGCATTCTGTAAGTATCACTAATGTGGCACCTTCTCTACAGTCACTGCAGAGCTGGATTCAGACTCAGGGGGAGAAGGGAGACAAGCACAATTAAAACAATGAAAAACAAAACAAATATGGACTAATTTACAGAGGATCGTGCAAAAAACAAAAACAGACGGGGGAGACAGGCAGAAAGAGCAATGCCATATGTTGCAGCCTCTTGGATTTGGGGATGCATGTCGAGTGTGCTAATTAAACGAAGACTAGACAGCCATGAAAAAAGGAAAACAGTGCAAGGCTGCCAGCAAAGAGACAGACACACTGAGAAAAGTTAGGAGAGAGGACGTATAAGAGCAGAGGACGTAAAGATGTGGAGATAGAAAGCTGGGTGATGAGGATGAATAATATATGAAGATGCAAATAGAACAGATGCAGTCATGGGTGGAGAGAAAATTTTAAAAAGGGGGGATGGAGAAACAGGAGGTTGCAGAGGAAACAGAAGCTGACGATAAAAGGATATAAGAGATTCTTTTGCCTTGCCAACAAGCAGAAGAACAAGCCAACGATGCAGTTAAAGAAGCGAGAGCTGCACTGCAGGTAGTGAACAAGTGGTTCGTCACTCCTACAAATAACCTCTACTTCACCTTAAGAGACGTTATTATGTTGTTTTTTAATATCAAATGTAAAAGGGGGTTGACATAAAAATATAATGGAAAAGGAGATTAACGCTGCATAGCCTCTGTAAATTAAATCAAATGAAATCAAAAAGGTCAGGTCAAAAAGGTAACGCTCATCCATGTTATGATTCTGGAGATGCTCTGCTTTGGATCAAAGCAGTGAAGAGACTAACACGCACAAAGCAGACGCAGATGCCGTTAACCCTAGAGCAACATGGCCGCCACGGCAAGAAACTTAATGATTTCAGCCTTTACTGCTTAATTTATCAATTATTTCAAACATTTGATGGATTTTTCTCTGTTTTCTAACTTGAACTTATTTTTAGCATTTTTGTTTTCTTTGTTTGTGTTTCTCTTTGTTTTGGATATTTTTGTGTAATTCAAAACCTTTTCTGTAAACATTTATACTACTTTGGGTAAGCGTCCCCATTTTTATGGGTGTTTAGCATTAGCATTAGCATTAGCGCTTAATGTGAAAACTCTACTATTCGCCTATGCTCAACCCCCTGAGGTACAAACTATAGGGTCTGTGTAATGAGACTCTGAATAATAGAATGCAACCGACCTTAGAAATGAGTAATCAGCAACAAGTGCCTGCAGTTAATGGCCAGTGATGCATGAGCAGAAATCTAGATGAATCCATTAAAAAAAATGGGTGTGTGTCACTATCCATGCTTAAGTGGCCTCACAAAGCTCAAGGCTGGCAGCTGGGGTCGTCCATAATGTGTGTGTGTGTGTGTGTGTGTGTGTGTGTGTGTGTGTGTGTGTGTGTGTGTGTGTGTGTGTGTGTGTGTGTGTGTGCGTGTCTGTCTTTGTCTATATGTGTAAACACAGCTCAAAAGTATTAATAGGCCAGCCGTGTCCGCATCCTAAGCCACTTAGGGCTCATCTCTGTTCTCATAAGACCAACCAAGCTACACAATCCCACCGTGCTATGACATCACGTCAGGTTAGCTGGTTCCTAAGCAACTAGATCAGATCTTCATAGAAACTAGCAGGGTTAAGAGTTTGCTAAGAAATAGGAGATTTGTGGTAGCCCCAAAGACGAAAGAATGGAGCTAAAAATATCCCCTATCAGATATTACGAGACCAGGATGATGGACTCGATGTAGCAGTATAGTGGGGGTTGGAACTTGATCTAGATTCTTGCATTACAGTCGGAAATATGATATCCAAATGAAAACGGTGGAATGAGCTCTCGGAGAGAGCTGCTCACAGCTTGTCCAATCTCGTTCCCATGCATTATTGCATACATGCATTACTTTAGATAAACATGTAGGTGTATACGATTTGGAACATCCTAATGCTTCATTGTTACTGTTTAAAATGTACTAGCGCCACTAAGTGCAGAAATGTGTTACTTAATGCCTGTTCAAACTAAGAATCAGATCTAATTTATAGCTGTCAATTTGCATAATATGTCTTATGTATTTCTTATATGAGGTATGTTATTATAGGGGTGTTTGAGATTACATAACATACTAACATAACAAGCACTACAGAAACTACTGAAACACCTGCACACAGTCAGGCAAAGATGCATACATGCACCTGAAGCTGCATCTAGAATATGCATCTATATGCAGTACATTTTTTTCCTTGAATTGAACTTCTGAAGATTGTTTTTCATGTACACGTAAACCCTTCGCGCAATGACTCTGTCCTCATTACAGGGGTTAATGAAGGAAAGAAGCCAAAGCTCTGGTTTTCACAAGCTCTCTCTCTCTCTCTCTGGGCTCTGCAGCTCTGTTGGGACTCAACGCTACTGCCAGCAAGGCCCAGAAACCTACTTCTGCCGTAGGCTCAATGACTGACGCGGCTCAGCTGACGGTAGCAGCCCACACAGGCAAAACCATGCAAGGACGCGAGCATGCACCTGCGCACACACTCTACTTAAACCTTAAAGTCCCTTTATCCTTACACACACTCAGGGAATTACCTTTGGCACACTTCTGATATGTCAAAAGGTACATTAGGTAACCCCTGCCATTATTTTTCCAAAATGTTACTCCTATGTTTATTCAGACCTAATAGTTCATTCATTAGTACTTAAAAAAAAACACACATTTAATTTTGTCATACTGCATCATGTTGAGGTTAAATTTCTTTAATGCTTAGCCTGAGTTCTGCTTTTTGTAGTCATCAAGTTAAAATGGATTACCCACAGTTCACAGAGGCTTTAAATTACCTACAGGCTTATCTAGTATACAGCAGACCGTTCAAATAGTTAGAAACAAATACTGGCACGCAAAGAATATCTGAACCATTTTGCTCGCTGCTTATTCACCATTAATTCCCACCTTACAATCGAATCACACATTCTCCCCTTTTTCTCCTCTCTTAATAACATAATTGCAAACTCTCCCACAGGCGTTAACACACACCTACATACAAAATCAGACATAAAAATGCAAAGGAGCTGGATCTGCACTTAGCCCAGCCCAGCTAATTTGGCAGTGTGCGTGTTACCATGCCTACAGGCCCGATCAATACTTTCACTAAAAATAGCATAGCCGTTATACGCCTATTTCAAATTGCAGAAGGCTGAACGTGGCAGGAGCAGAATTTATTCTCCAACGTAAGTGTAAGTGGCAGAGTAAATGGGCACTTTGCAAAAGTGTGAGTTCGATCCCCGACAGGAGGTTTCTTAAAGCAAACCTTTGGGGCTTATTGGCCGGGCCTGTGTTCAAACAGCAGGTCACTTCCTGCTGGGTTAGCAGTGGATCATTAAATAGACTTCAGAAATGGGATCATAAACCAGTGTGAACACATGCAGATCAATGTTTAGAGCTGGGATAGATGCTAGTGCAGTCTATGAAAATGCCAATTAAGCATGAAAAGACCACAGGGCAAAAAGAATATTTGTTAAAATGAGTCAAACAGTGCCCTATTAGGACATTATTACTGCTGTATGACACGAAATAAGCAGACACCCTTCACATCCAGTACAATCTGTTTAACTGATGCTCCTGCCGGCGGTGCATTCAATAACTTACGACATGACCTAGAGAGAGGCAAAGAGAGAGACAGGGGGAGAGACAGACAGACAGACAGACAGAAACGATTATGATGATGATGATGATGGGGGTTGGCGTGAGGGATGGAGTTGGGGACATGAAAGCAAACAGGAAGAGACTGGAGAGTTAAAGCATGTCAGAAGTATAAGCTAAAACCTGACACGCTGGCAGAGACTGTGTCTTTCTCTCTACACCGTCCTCTTGTTGACACACAGGCGTGAGTGTTTGATCTCACACGGCTGCCAAGCAGGTCAAGTTCAGTGCTGTTTCCACACATACCTATAGAGAGGAATATGTAGTCCACGTACACACACTACATCTGCGTACAAAATTGGTTTAAACCCTGTTCTTTTTATAGTGCCTGCCTTCCGCCCACTGAGAGAGGAAGCAGGTTAGGTGGGTGGACCATCAAGGGGGGGTATGACTCTGATTTCTGGCACACATCGCTGCAGCGTGGGTGAGAACCCAGACTCCATTCATAGATTTCTCTCTTCTTCTTTTTTTTTTTTTACCTTCATTTGACCTCTTTCAGTCTCTGTGGCACTCTTACCCTACATAGCTCTGGCTGTGAATGAGGACGAAAATGTTCGTCATTCATAAAAGGCTCAGGAGCGTGCTCATTAAATATTTACACCCTTTTTTTGATCTCTTTACCATTGGACCACAGATCTTCAATTCCCTTCTCCATTCCAGTCTAAAACAGCCATATAATATCTCCCTATTTTCTGAGTGTGTCTCTCAGTGGAGACACTCATCATGTGTGACACATCTCCCACTGGCTCCATTGTGAGACTTATTCAAATTTAATGCAGGCTAACAACCAATGTCAGCCACAATAAAACCAATTCAAAGCCACGTCTAATGTTCTTTGATACCATACAAACACTAACAGGCTGCTTATCTTCTGCAAGCGCAATTCTATTTACTCAATACAACTACAAATCAGTGAACCGTGTAAGGATTTCTCACCCGTTTGCCGTCCAGCGTGTAGATCTTCTTCACCACTCCAGAGTCGAGCTTTATGGCGTCGGTGATGTCGGTCAGGACTTGTTCATAGGAATGGGCTGTTTTCTTGTTCAGGAGAATCCTCACTGCTTTCCGGGGCTTCACTCCGCTCCGCACCACTGTCACGAGCTTCGGACGGATGAAGTCCTTGTTTTCGCGACCATCTGAGGCGGTGGCCTTGGTGCTGCCCAGAGACAGAAGCCCGCGGGACGATGCCACCGCAGCCTTGACGTTCACCGACCAGTTGGGGTTCACGTTCTTTGTGTAATCCAACTTTTTGTAGGCTTCGGTCGAACTGCAAACATAGCTTTCACCTGTTGGGGTGGTGGGTTGGAAAAAGACAGGATATCAAGGAGGGATTCTTTACAAAACAGCAGAACAAAAGAGCTCATCTTTAGGTTTCTTTTTGCAATAGAAATGGATTATAAAGAGTAAAAACTACTGATTTGGGCTCTCGTGCAGCTTGTTTTGGGTGAGAATCTAAAGGCAAACTCTACTGAAGGAGTGAACACCATTCATAAAAAATATACACTCTTATTATTTCTGCTAGATTGAGATTTGTGCATATGAACATATGATTAACATTGTTTTCAAAACCATCAAACCATTCAGTGACCCGTGGTGCCCTTTAAATCCTGGAGGAGGCCACTCCCATCACAATAGAAATGTTTCATCACTGGATGAATGCGATTACTCAGATCAGCTTTGTATTGATCTGAAGCGACCCTTCTCTCTCAGGCCATAATTATGCCAGAGTCAGTGGGCCCAGTCAATGTTGGGGTCAAAGGTTTTTTTTCTTTAGTGTTTGCACATAATCAACAGCCCATATCAACCAAACCTGCTGTCAGCAGCTTATAGCTCTTTCTCTTTCACCCCTCCTGACCTGATGATATTGGCTTGTAACTTTTAGAGAGTAAAACAGCTCAAGATAACCTGAGCCGACACACCGGATATCTGGATCACCATCTGGCCATCAAATGAGTTGCATAATCTTACATTGTGCTTACTGGATTAGGCTTTTTTTAAGTGAAGAAATGTCCCCTAATAGTGTCATGTAGAGGCTGTTTTAAATTATCTAACATCGGAGCTTCTTACTTTACATTTACAGTCTTGTTTGTGACCTTACTCTATGCAGCAGGAGGGGGAGCAGGGGAAGATCACATAACACCTCAGCTCACAGGTCAGGAAGTGTTTACTCTTTTAGAGAGCAGAAGAGAGCCATCCTATTATGTTAGATAACCACAAACATGTTGATAAGGTCATAAATGAGAGGAAGTGTGCCTGCTATACTGACCTTCTACTAGCTGATCAGTATTGGTGATTTTCTTGGACCCATCCAGGGTGTATATGGTCCGGACGCCCTGAGGCAGGTTGACATTGTCAGATAGGGAACGGGTCAGGTCCGCCAGCAAGGCGTCAAAGGTCCGGAACCTGTCAGCAGAGATGGCGTACACAATCCCATTGAAGTACCGGTCTCCATTGCGGTAGAATCGGACCTTCTTGGCTCTCTTCTCCGCACTGAGAGTCTTCAGGGTCCGGGTCCGGTACAGACTGCAGTGGGCGCTGTGTGTGGGACTCGGCACACCGTTCATCTTCGCACTAGAGCGGCTGTGCCGCTGACCTTTGTCCCGCTCGTCAAAATGCTCCATCTCCATTTCGCTACCGAGGCTCACAAGTACGGCAGTACTGTCTGGGAAACAACAAAGAGGAGGGGGGATGGGGTGGGGGGGGATAAAGTTTGAGCTACCGAATAACAAGCGAACAGCAGGTGCCAAAAATGAAGAAACCGACCCAGGAGAGGTTCGGACGACTGATATAACAGCCAGCCGGTATCCGTCGCTGGCGCACTGTCTCAAAATACCCCTCTAATGACAGATTAAGTGCTCTTAAGCCGAACAGTGGACAGTGCGCTTCTTGACGACCCACGCTGTCTGTGACAGTGCACCCGAGCTGCTGTGACGCGCAGATGGCTGGAGAACCTCAGTCACGAATCGATAATAACCTATTAATTTGGCCCTATAAATATTCAGAAGAGCCGCAGCAGGACCAACATCCCTCCTGGGCCATAGTTAAAACACAACACTGCGATCCTGTTACAAATGCCCATCATTAAAATATGGCAGGTTATATTCTGCAGTCCCGGAAACACTCGTTAAAAAACAAGTAAAAGTGTTTTACAAGACTTTGCAGCAAACCACAAATAAAATAATTCATCACTCTTGTATAAGATAAAAACAATTTTGAAAAGCAACTGCTCAGGCTTACCTACGCGAGCAATTAACGCTTCTGTGACGGTCACCTCCAGTCTGACTGACGCTTTAATTCGCAGCAGATGTGAGAAAGGAGTTCAGTGCGCTTGTCCCTGACACTGGACGCCGGTGATATGTGATGCTGTCCTGGCTGCAGTGTGTGAGCCCCCCCTGTGCGTCTCTTTGTTGTCCGGTTGATGTGCCCCACCACCAAACACCAGTGAATACGTGTGTGTGTGTGTTCCTGTGTGCGCGCAGTGAGAAAGCAAGCAGCAGAGGCTGGACTGGAAATGGACTTGGTAGCAGCTGCTTCCCCTCCCCATTCTCTTTTCTGCTTTTTTTTCACTCCCACCCTTTCTCTCTCCTCCTCCACGTCACTCTGTCGTGATTTTCATTCGGCGCCCCCACCCCTTATTAGGATGCAACCACACGCTTCCCACCCGTGCTGGGGAGGATGTTGGTCCTGCACCCCACCCAGCCCCTCAAAAGCACGCGTCAGCTGAGGTGGGTGGATGTGGGTGTCAACCCTGCTTTATGGCATTTTAACTCTTCACTGTGGTGCTCAGTAAAGAGAGAAAACACAGATTATTTATCTGTGATATTTTTCCAGTTAAATTCCTTCCTCACATTTCACATAAATCATTATTAACTTCACTGATCATAAATGCAGCATTGTGTTTAACCCACATTTGCACGTGGATTGTTATGTAATACTTTAGTTCTATACACAAACCCACATGCTGGATTTCTTTTACTATGATGTACTGTAGTTGCTGTATGAAGACTTTTTCTTTCTCTTGGGAATGAAATGTATGGATGAGCTCAAAAGAGGTTCAATTACACTGACTCCTCATGAACGCAGAGAGCTGAGAGATGTAAAAGATGCTGCTGTCTCGCTTCTTCCTACAAGCTCTGAAATTTAAGGTTAAGACAGGAAACTGTCTCACAGTGCAAGAAGAGATAAAGACCGCTGACCTACATCACAGACTCCAGAGACTACGAAAATCCCACTCTACCATTCACTAATGAACCACACACATGCATATGTGTATTATCTAACATTTATGTGTGCCAGTGATGGTAAAAAAAAAAGGAAGAAGCTGCAGTCAATTTCTCACATCCTTGACATTCCTTTATTTTGTTTACAGTATTTTATGTTTTGATGATGTCACTTTCATCAGTAATAATAGAGTCTGTCTTTGTATCTTTGTGTGTCATAATGATAAAATGTGGCTTTTGTGTAGTGAGAAGTTCACAAAAGTGTTGGGGATCTTTTCTTGGTACACTTAAGGTCTCTTAGAACCAAGCAATGTTGAAACACCACAGCCTACCTTGCTAACCATGTCTGTTAACGAGGAGGTTCAAAGGAAGGTGGAGGTTGTTATCACCATGGCCTCATCTGGTCACAATGTGAATTAAACAGCCATCAATCTGTTGCAGTATCTTGGTTTATTGAATTGTAATCAGTGGGTCAACTTAAAGGAAGCCACTCGGCCTGCTAACTCTCAGCTGCCGCCCCATGTGGGAGTGAAAAACGTGAGTTGTGAGTCCTTATATAATGTGTGCCAGGTGAGCGCAATTAAGGGCAAACTCTAGAGCCAATCAGTGGTGAGAAAGGGAAACGAGGTAAGTCTGGTGAGGTGAGGGAGAGTGAGGAGAAAAAAGGGTAAGATTACAAGAATCTTCACAGCAATGTCCATCCCTTTATGACCTCAGTGCACCCATCTTCTCATGGCATCTTCTATCAGAAGACGGGTCCTTCCAGCAGAACAACACACCATGTCCCAAAGCTCAGATCAACACAAACTGGTTTCTTGAACATGAGTTCAGTGTATTCATATGACCTCCAGTCACTGGATTTCAATCCACTAAAGCTCCTATGGGATGTGGTTTAAGGAGGTCAATGTGGATGTGCAACCAACAAATCTGCAGCAACTGTGTGACGCTATCATGTCAATATGGACCAAACTCTCAGAGGAATGTTTCCAGCACCTTGTTTAATTTGTCACAAAGAAATAAGCAGTGCTGAGAGCAATGTGTGTGACCCAAATGTGGGTCCAACCTAGTACTTGCAAGCTGTACCTGATAAAGTGGCCTGTGAGTGCCCGTGAATCCTTTACTGTATGAGAGTGAAAGACAAATAAATACATTTAAAATAAATTAATTAAAAAACACACCCACAAATTGGGGACTCACAAACAGAGAGGAGACGACAGTCCCAGACATAATGTGATTTTCAAAAGGGAGTCAGATGTGTCAGATTGATCAATTTCCACGTTGATTTCAAATAACAGATGAGAGCACAAAGAAATGGATTTTGGTGCTGAGGTAGACCTAAAACAAACATGTTTGATGTTAGAACTGACAAAATGTGAGGTACACTGTGAAAGCAGCTCTGCATGTCTTAGCCTCATACAGTATCTTGCAGTTAGTAAGCAGCGTTTCACAGTAATGAAGCATTTCAAATATATATTGCTTCCATCTACATTTGTGTCACCAGTGCCACTGACTAATTACAGACCGGGTAGAACAAAATCAGAATGAAATAGGCTTGGAAATACTGCATCCATACTAATTAGGTAAGTGCAATTCTTCATAGAGGCCAACTCTTGAAGCGTAACAGAGCATGACTCGTAGCCGATATAAAGAGAAGCGCGTGTGGTTGACTTTGAAGCCTTCATGTGGGTATATGTGATTTTATTTGTAAATTATGTATGTCAATGGACAGTTTTACAATCATAAAAACACATTTTTATGCCAAGCTCCTTTTCTCAGCGATGTGCATAATGGCCACGTTTTGATTCAAATGTTAGAAAAACACAAAAAGACATGATGTAGCACGCTTCTGCAAACACTCCCGTGATGTCACGATAAAGAAAGCTGAAGCTCAATCAGATGGATTTCTGGACTGACTCATCTGGAGTAATTCA
The DNA here is from genome assembly GCA_015108175.1 of Pelvicachromis taeniatus. Classification (NCBI taxonomy): domain Eukaryota; kingdom Metazoa; phylum Chordata; class Actinopteri; order Cichliformes; family Cichlidae; genus Pelvicachromis; species Pelvicachromis taeniatus. The sequence continues at coordinate 7,816 of VURO01014384.1, read as the reverse complement.
AATCTGCTTTCAATTTACAACCTGTGATTAATTCTTGTATTTTGATGCAATACTTTCACACTACACAGAAGGGTGTGTGAACACGTGTGCTACCACAAAAGTGTGCAAGCTAACTGAATTATCATGGTAAAGCAGCAGTATTGTGAATCATGGTGTTATGACAGTCGCTGCTGTGATTTGTCATTCTCTTTCACCTGTCAGAAGAAGACATTTGGGTAGTTCCTCTGTGGCCATGTGATTCATCGGCAAGATCCACTGAGCTGTGCTAAACAAAAAAAGCTTATACATGAAATAGAGAGGGCAGAAAGAGACTCGTTAGAGGTAGAGAGTGGTACACTGCAAATGTGCTGTGTGTCATGAGGCGATGTGGATTGACTATGTCTAAATGAAGACAAGCTGTTGTGTAAATAGCAGCCCAATAAACAAATTCCTCATGTAGGTGGAAATTAGAGGGTTAGGACTCGTGCTAATCAGTCGACACTTTTCAGAGGTGGTTTACAGGGACAGGACAAAATCATTGTTATACCATTTATGCCTACGGCGCCACGTTGTCCACTTTGTGATTTTGTTTTAATTCAGCGATTCAATGCTGAGAAGAACTGAAACCATCCTACACGTTTCACAAACACAACTGAAGCAGTGCTCCTGGTGTTTTCTTTTTGTTTTTTGTTTTCCTATTCACTACTTCATCTCATATCGATAGAGTTTTCTGACACCCACATTTGAAAAGGTGGTCAGTAGGTGGGACATGGCTGACTGTTTGCTCTGTGGAGAAGCTACAAACAGCGAGAGCGGTGATGTGGTGCTTGCATACGTAATGCAAATCGTAGGAGGTGTTAAAAAAAAAACTGCAGTGACACAAGAAATGTTCAACTTGGCAGGCTTCTGGCACACTAGACTCAAAGCCTTCAGCTTTTTTCCTGTCCTGAAATAAAGGCCTTAGCCACAAAAGTTTAAAAAACCCATATTTTAAACATTTCTCTTCTTAAATAATTAATATCCTTGTTCAAAGAAACGTGTAAGAAAGCACTAAGCCCACGCTTGGTTGTAAATGTAGCATTTTATAGCTTGACATTAGGTTAATACTGAGTTTACTGAATCAAATGTAAAAAAACAAACACAAAAATAAAAACACAATACCAACTGAAGCAAATGGACAGAAAAACCGAAATACATTCACGTTATGAGATATATCAGTTTAACTGCTTGTTAACACAAATATCTAATTGGCCGATCACACGGCAGCAACTCAAAGCATTTAGGCATGTGGACATGATCAAAGTGAACTGCCAAAGTTCAAACTAAGCATGGGGAATAAATGTGGTTGTTTGTGCCAGAGAGTATTTCAGAAACTGCAGATCTACTGGGATCTTCCCACACAACCATCTTGAGAGTTTACAGAGAATGGCCAGAAAAAGAGAAAATATCCAATGAGCAGCAGTTCTCAGGTTGAAAATGTCTTGTTGATGTCAAAGGTCAGAGGAGAATGAACTGCTTCAAACTGAAGGCAACAGTAACTCAAATAACCACTCTATGCAGAAGAGCATCTCTGAACAGCAGACGAGCTACAGAAGCAGAATACGGCACCTCGGCATGGTGTCACTTGCTATTTTTGACCAGGATATGTCCTTCAATACACATATTAAACAAATATGCAGGACTTGCATTTGTACAACATCTCTAAAGTTAAAAACATCCTGTGTCAGAGTGATCCTGGAAAAACAAATTCTAGGCTGGACTATTGTAATTCATTATTATCAGGATGTCCTAAAAACTCCCTAAAAATGCTTCCTCGAGAGCACTGACAAGAGAAAGACAGTATTTCTGCCATTTTAGGTTCTCTGAATTGGTTCCATGTTAAATCCATAATCAAGTCTAAAGGTCCATCTCATATTAAAGACCTCATGGTACATATAGAGCACTTTGCTCTCAGACTGTTGTCTTACTTGTGGGTCTGATTTTGTTTTGGTGACAGGCATCCTCTCTGCATTTAAGATCAAGCTTAAAACTTCCCTTTTGATAAAGCATATAGTTAGGACTGGATTAGGTGCCCCTGAGTCCTCCCACTGCAACATTGTAACAGGCTTAGGCTGCTGGGGGATTCCCATGATGCACTAAGCAATTCTAATTCATTCACATCTTAGTATTCATGTGTTTATCCACCACATTACTTTTACTCATTAGTCATTATTAATCTCTGGCTCTTTTCCACATTGTGTATTTTGTCCGGTCTCCCTCCCCTCACCCCTAACCAGCTGCTGCAGCTGGCTGCCCCTCCCTGAAATTGGTTCTGATGGAGGTTTCTTCTGGTTGTTGGGGTTTTCTCTCTATTATTGTAGGGTCTTTACCTCACAATACAAAGTGCCTTGTGATGACTGAGCACTATATAAATAAAATGCAACTGAACTGAAACAGAGGCTACGATTCATAAGGGCTCACTAAAATTGGACGACAGAAGATTGGAAAAATGTCGTCTGGCAAGACGAGTCTTCACTTCCACTGAAACATTCAGCCGGCAGCGTCAAATTTGGTGTAAACAACATGAAAGCATGGATCCATCAAACTTTTTATCAACAGTTCAGGCTGCCGGAGGTTGTGTAATGGTGTGGGAGATATTTTCGTGGCACATGTTAGGTCACTTAGTATCAGCTGAGTATTGTTTAAACAGCACAGCCTGCCTGAGTATTGTTGCTAACCATCTGTCTATGACCACAGTGTAGTCATCTTCTGATGGCTGCTTACAGCAGGATTCTGTGTCATGTCACAAGCTCAAATCATCTCAAATTATACTCAAATGTTTTCCACAATCCCCAAATCTCAATCCAGTAGAGCACCTCTGAGTTGTGATGAAATGGGAGATTTACATCAGGAATGTGCAGCCACTGAAAAAAGGACCAAAATCTGTGAGGAATCATTCTAGCATGTTGTTGAAGAATTAAGGCAGCTCTGAAAGGAAAAGGAGGTCCAGCTAAGTACTGGACAGTACAGCATATACCCAATTAAGTGGCTGGGTAGTGTAGAAACTGCAGTATCTCAATATAATCAGTCACTGAGCAATGCGCACAAAAGCACAATACTGATTTTGGGTTACGGACTGTGCTTCAGGTTGTGCTTAAGCGTGGGTAACCAGCTTTTCCTTTGTAATTTCTTCTCTTCTTTTCTCTCTGCTATTCTTCCACCACCTCCTCCTCTTTCTTTCACAAAGGCCTCGCCGCCATCTTCTTCTCCTCCCACTTTTTCTTTCTTAGAATCTGCCTTCCTGCTGGTCTGCTTCCCTCTAAGCAACGGGGATGACGGAGAGAAAAGTACAATTTACATCTACCAAAATTGCTTTGATTAAAACAACATATATATATAACAGTCATTAAGTCAATAATAGCATTAGAAAACGTCCAAATTTATTTATTTACAGCATGAATTGTATGTTAAGCATGAATATGCAGTTAAGGAAAAACGGATTTCAGTGACACATGTATTGTTTTCTCCCAAATTAATGAGTGAAATCAGAATTAAGTCGGTCAAACACCTTAAAAATAAAAACTTTTAAGTGAAGCTCATTCTGTATTCATTCTATGAAGTCTGTTATTGCGCTGCTGTTTATGTTATTTTGTCCATGATCTGTGGGCGTTGTGCTTCACAGACCTCATTTGTTTGTTCTCTGGTGCCCTCTGTGGCTGTGCAATGTACTGTCTTCTTTGAGTTTCATGGGTAGATGACAGCTGTAGGAGATGATAACCGATTAGTAATTCATGTCCACGCTAGACCAGAGGTGTCAAACATAGGGTCCGTCGGCAGGAATTGGGCCTGTAAAGACTCCAATCTGGCCCACAGGAAGGCTTTGAAAAATTTGAAGTAGTGTATAGATTTTGAACTTTTAACTTTATTTTCATAAGTTTTACAGCTTTTCCTTTTGTTAAAGACCTCCCCTATGGCCATTGATATGGCAACCAAGTAGTTAAGTAACCAATAAACAATTAAAAGAATGAAAAGTTCTTTTTTTTTCTTTGAATTAACAAAAACTTTGTTTTACAAATATAGGCAATGATTTATCTGTAATTTTACACATTTATCACGTAGAAAAACTGAAATGCACCATTAAACTAACGTTTTTGCATATTAAAGACATCTCGGTGATTAAATGTTTAGTTAAATGTCTTTCGCTGTCCCACGAGGTAAAATGAGTTTGACATCCCTGCTGTAGACACATGATGTACAGCTACAGTAACTGTGAACTACGGTCTCTAAAACACAGTGAACTGCCGCTCAGTTTCACTTCAGCGTGCGCTCTGCAGAAACCTGTTTTGTTGCAACATACAGAGGAAAGTCCTTGACTCCCTTTTTTGCCCGAGCAGACTGACCTGTTATTTGACAGGAGAATAAATGAGAGCTGCACTAAAAAAGTAGAAACACAGCACACAGAGTATGTCATTAGAAGTATAACACTTACTGTAACACTTACCACAGCATGTGTTTAGCAGTCAAGGATTAGTCATTAACAGGAATTTGCTTAAGATCGTGACTGCTTACCTTAGCAATTTCTGACAGGTATGCCCGCCTCTCATCATTGGTTTTATGAAAAGCCTGATATTTGGAAAAAACAGTGATATATACCGTCATATTTTTGTATTCATGAGCCACACTTGTTCCATCAGGCAATAATCTAAATGCTTGTGGGTACAATGTGTGTACATTTGTGTGTGCACTTCTCAAGTCTTCAATGTTAACGAGCAGCAGATTACAACAGGGATTACTGACTCCACATGCTGTTTGCTAAACCAGCATTCAGCGAATATCTCACTCTTTGTTGAGCAGAACAATAAACAAAACTAAATCTTTCTCAATCCACTGCTAATGGTGGCTACTCACAAGTAAACTATTTGTTACCTGGGAAAAACTAAAGCTGCTTGTCTAAGAAATTTAAAAAAAAAAAACACACACAAGTAGAATAGCAGACATTGTGCCCTCAAACAATCCACCTCACTGTTCTCTGTCAAAAGGGACAGCTGGGAGTCACACCTTTCCTTCTTGTTCAATTTGAAGATGACAATCCATTAGCTGACTCTGGAGGTCAGATTTCTCCTCGGTCAGGAGCTTCAGACGTTGTCTCAGTGTTTCCTGTGCCAAAGCGTTCCCGTTAATTAGAAACAAATCATGACAAAGAGGCTACAGAGTGTGAGGGTGTCACGCTGCTGAATGACCAATCAGTTTGTTCTTGAATTGCATTGTGCTGCCTCGCGTGATCAAACAATAACAGCATCGTTAATGCAGACAACATGAATAGAAAAATGGACTGGGCTCATATGCATTTCAACAATCATATAAACACATTAGCCCTCTGAGACGGTAGGATTTATCATTCTGAGCGCTGAGTTCACTAATCAGAAATATTCTTAGCCTCATTCTTTAGAGCTTTAGACATGGTGGCATGCTCTTGTACTGCTTACTTTCAGAACACTTTGGTCCTATCATTTACCTCCATATTAACAGTGTCATGATAACATTCCTCTCATATGCTCCCTCTCTCTTATTGTCATGCTCAGTTTGTCTAAAGACCTTCAGTCTGCATTGCATATTGTTTCCTTGGTTACACTAATAAGCATCTGTTAGCACTGCTCTAAGACATATACACATATTTAGACTGTATTGTGCAACCTTTCAGTGTGTGGTGTGCCTTAAAGTATTGTAATTAGTGTGTATTACTCTCCCATGGTTTGTAATCCTGTGATTACAGTGCAGTGATTAAACTCTGGCTTATTCATCCTGCATCAGCGGGAGAATAGAGAGCAGCTGGCTTAACAGTCCTGCCTGTGCTGTCCACACTCTCTAACCTATTCTGTATCTCTGGCTCTCTCTGGTGGTGTGTGCATCTGTCTTACACTTGCAGCTCCCTCTCTCTTTGTTAAACTGTCCTTGGGAAAAAAATCCAATTTAACAAAACAGATAAAGGCAAAACCTCAGTGGAAAATGAACATTTGCGCTCACCACTGGCATGTCCTCATATGACCGAATAGAAGCCAGTCGGTCTGCAAAAAAACAAGAGCATGTGAGCATTATGTGTGCATGCATAATACTGTAAAAAGAAACTGCTCGAGATGGGTGGAGGCATTCCATCTGTCTTATTTAATGCACTAAATGGAACAAGAGTTTATTTGAAAAATTGTGCATTTTAATCATTCAAAAGATGCATAAAATTGTTTTCCTCTCAAGTTGCCTATTTTTACATAGGCATCATCACCACAAATGCTTCATGCATTGCGAATGTTGAGCTCCTGTATTTAAAAGAGTTTCTGCAGACACTACTCTTGATCTGGAGAAAGATCACCACAGTATACAGATATAGTGTGGTTACTTATGAACACTTGTGAAAAACCTGCAACATAATGAACGTGCTTTCACAGTAAAGTGTTTTCAAAGCCCGGGGACTTACCCACAGGGTTTCCTCTCATGTCTTCCAGTCTCTCACGGATGAGTGAGATCTGCCTTTCCAACTGCCCATTTACCTCTACCTGTGTCTCATACCTTGTCCTCCACTCATTTCCTGATACATCAGCAGAAACATAGAAAACCATCATAATATAGTCCTTTTGAGAACTGAAGACATTTCAGACACGAAAAATTATTTATTTATTTTTCTGGAGACAACTGAAGTTCAATGTGGTAAACAGTACACAAGCTAAGATACATTTAAATACATACACTCACTAGACAGTTTATTACACCTGTTGATGTGCTCTTTAGGGCAAATATCTAATCAATCAATTAAACTCAAAAAAAGAAAGAGGATTTAAATGACTTTGAATGTTGGTTGTTGGTGTCAGACATGCTGGTCTGAGATACATTTCTGGGAATTGCCCACGTGGTCATCTTCATAGTTTAAAGAGAATTGTGTGCAAAAGGTAACTGAACACACATCAGCAGCTGAGTCACAGCAGCATGTCACCAGTGCCAGTCCTGTCACCAGTGACTGTGGTGTCTAAATCCAATAGAGAACCTTTGGGATTGTAATGGAACGAGTGTCATGTAGCCCACAAATCTGCAGCAACTGTGTGATCCTATCATGTCAACATGTAGCAAAATCTCCGAGGATGAGCACCTTGTTGAATCTGTGCCATGGAGGCAAAGGGGATTTGGTACTGACAAGCTGTACCTAATAAACTGTCCTGTGATTGTAGAGTGTGTATTTTACCAATCACTTTCATTTTGCTCACCTTCCCCATCAACACCGTGCAGTCTTTCTTGCAGTTCACTCATGGTACTCCGCAGATCAGACACTGACTCTTGAAGCATTTCTCTACGACCAAGAACTATGTTATGCTGTTCTTGAGGTGTAAAGTAACATTTATTTAAACAAACAAAAAAGTCTTTCTCTTATTATTTCAGGCTTACTTCATCTCCATCTCCCGTTCCAGTTCTGCCTGCAGCCGTGCCAAACCGTGTTTACAGTCATCACTAGTTTTAGCCATGTTTCTGAAACGCTAAGCTTTGTTTGGGTTTCCATGGAACCCACCGTTTCCGGGTTATCAGGAAACGTCGACAATGTCGGAGATTTAGCGGGAGTTTTTTGTTTGATGCTTTTCTGTTTTGCTGACAGACATTTTATAAATTAATCCTGCATACATTACAGGGCTGAAGAATTTATGTACATATAACATAAATATCTGTTAGTCGTAGTTAAAATATGACATCTAAATATAATCTCATATATTATGTGATATTTTATTCAAATAAAATCAACCAAATTATTGAGCAATAATGGCAAATATACAGAAAATATATATATATATATATATACACATATATATACACACACATATAT
>VURO01014369.1:1561-13852 GCA_015108175.1 Pelvicachromis taeniatus | reverse complement strand
TATCTATATTCTTATTTTGTTTCTTATGTTCGGAATAAATGTATTATATGTCAAAGTTTTCATGTATTATATGTAAAAGTTTTCATGTATTATATGTAAAAATATCCTTGTTATATGTACGGTAAAATTATTCATTGTTCTTTCACCTCGTGTATACTTTTTTTTTCTTTACTTTTATGTACTTATATTTTTATATGATAAATGAGTTAAAGTTTTGTTATTTATATTACATATGAGTTATGTCCCTATTTTATTCCAATTAAAGTGATGTATTGTGGTTTTTGTTAGTTCTTACTTTTTCTCTACATCTAATTTTTTATACCTCTATCATAATACCTGTAAGGTATATATCTTTATCTCATATAATATAAGTAAAGTATTTTACTATATGTTTTTTTATTGTTCCTTTACCTACTCCTTACTTTCTCTGTATATCCATTTCACTGTCTGGATTTCCTCCCATGAGACTATCAGTGAAGACATATCATGTGTTTATAGTTTATGCAGCACATTAATAGATCTCCCTGCATTCAACCATACTTGTTATTAATCTCTGGCTCTCTTCCACAGCATGTCTCTATCCTGTCTTCCTTCTTTCACCCCAACCGGTCGCAGCAGATGGCCCCGCCCCTCCCTGGGGCTTCCTGTTAAAAGGGAGTTTTTCCTTCCCACTGTCGCCAAAGTGCTTGCTCATAGGGGGTCATATGATTGTTGGGTTTTTCACTGAATGTATTATTGTAGGGTCTACCTTACAATGTAAAGCGCCTTGAGGCGACTGTTGTTGTGATTTGGCGCTATATAAATAAAATTGAATTGAACTGAATACATACTAAAGCATATAAATGAAATTAATCTCGTTTTAGCTTAAATATAGTATATTTTGCAGGTGTAATTACCGTATATTACACCTACATATATTCATGCTGTATATATAAGCATTTTTTTCTTACAGTATTTATAAATATCGGCCATCTTTGTAACAGCAGTTGCTTATCCCTTTAGAGTTCCCCTCAATATCATAACAAACTCTGTTTTATCACTTCATCCATATGAATAAATGTTCCAAACTAATCCACTGCCATGTTTCTTATGGCTGCAGCATCTTAACCAGAAATATTCTACATGTTTGTGTATCTTTTTATGCACTTTTCCACCATAACTCACTCAGACGTGTTTGGCACATGAGGAGTTTTGGGGATTTTCACTGCTTTTAAAAATCAAGCTCAGTGGTCAGTTGAAGTGATGGTTCTGATTCGTGCACAATAAATAAAGCGGATTTGTTTGTAAGGTGATATTTTAATATTATTTACATAACAAAAAGTCTTCCACTTCCTCTTTTTCTTCTTCTTTGCCAGGATCAGGTGAGTCATGTGGAGTCCTCAATAGTCCTGCGCGAGCCCGGAATGGCTGCCTCACCTTATTATCCTCCTGCAACTTTTTCATCAATCAGTAGCGTGGAGCAGACATTTGTCATATTATTGGGATTTTCTGGTTTCAAATGCAGACATTTTGCAGCCAACCTTTAAATAGACTGTTGACCGCAGAATATTTGGTTGAGTGTGTGACAGGGAGAGCGAGGCGCTGCCAAGAAGTGCGTGCGGTTTGAGGTGTGTGTGTTTGTCCGTGTGTGTGTGTTGGACAAGAGTGGAGGGTGGCTGGGGAGGGCATTAGTGAATGGCTGTGCTATTGCATCCTCCCAGGAGACCTCTTAAACACACACACACACACACCATAGTACCTTAGCAGCGCATTAAACCCGCCTCCTTCATCCGCAAAAAACTCCCATCTCTCCGCCGTACCTCTATAACCTCGCACCGCCCCTCAGCTAAAGTCAGTGCACACACTCTCTCTTCTGCCAGACGCTCAAGGAGACGACAGTGTGTGAGGAGGACCCGCGCGTATTTACGCTCAGAGCGCGCGCGCTCATGTGTGTGTGTGTGTGTGTGTGTGTATGTGTGTGCGTGCGTGCGTGCGCATGTCTCGAGGTAAGGTTGGAGATCCCCCAGTACGCTGACAGGAGAGCCCCCGCTTGTCCAAGAGCGGCAGCCGGCAGCGGGTGATAAAACTTCAAGTGAAGAAGAGCAGCGGGAGGAAGAAGAACCGGCGGAGAGCTGCTTCATCTTGGCTTTTAAACTTGACTGCTCCTCCACGCGATCTCCCGACGCAGAGAAGGAAAGCAAACAAGTTGATTCCGAAGAAGGGTCGATTCAGCCAAAGCGGCACCAGACCTTTTTTTTTTTTTAAGCATCCCCCTGGAGCCCCTCTCCCCGTCCCTTCTGAGCGCGCAGTGACAGAAGGAGGGACGGGAGAACCGGGCAGGCGGACTGTGAAGCTGCGCGTCTTCCCCCGTGCAGGACCCACTGGATGCGGGATGATGGATTAACAGTGCCGCTTGACGCACGACCCCCTTATCCACCTCGGGATTATTTCAGCTCTCACTGACTCTCCCTCCTTCCCTCTCGAGATGACCGAGGAATATGTTTTGCGGTGCGTCCTGATGCTCTGCTGCGCGCTTCTCTCGGCCAACGCGAGTAACTGGTTGTAAGTTGGACGTTCACATTTCTAAACCTGAATCCACAAATCTCCGCTTTCCTACTTCACCTGTGCTCCTGTTTTCCTCCTCATCTACACATCGTCTTCCTCTAATCCCCCACCCCGGCTCAGTGGGCGCGCAGGTTAATGGTTAACCATCAGGCACACACTGTCTCTCTCTCACTTTCTCTCTTTCAGACTTAATAATTTACTAATATGCCCCCCCCCAAGAAAAAAGAGGGGGAAAAAAACAAGTTGACTTTTGGGTCAACCGTTTGTTTCCGAGTGATTGGACGTTAAATTGCATTTTGCGCAAAAATAAATAAATAAATAAATAAGTTAAAGATCTTTGTGGACATCACGTAATTAACTTTAAAAATTCACATAAAGCGCAAGAGCAAATTACACAAACTCAATGTGAGGTTCCTCTGTGTTGCTGTTAGCAGCACTAAAGAGTCACATTTGCAGGGAGTTTTTGAATTAGCTTTTTTCTCTGAAAATCACTCGCAAAACTGAACATTTCCTCCTCCTCTGAGTAACCAGACCAGGCATGAAGTAAATAAATACATGCATAAATAGATACAAATAACAGTCCCCCTTTTTTTCTTTTGTAAACACCTTTCTTTAAGTTGAAGAGAAATAGCAGATTATCATTTGAAGTAAAGCACTCCCTGCTAAACCTTTTCAAATGAGTGAAATAAAACTTCATATTTTGCAAACAAGCGCCTAATACGCGCTGCACACTAATGCTATGGATGCATGGCTGAAGATAAGAAGTTAAGTGAGGTCACTAAAAGCAAAACATCATTATCATGTATTTATTTTCAAAAGGTGTAAACACACGGCCCGACGCTGTAGCCGAAGCGCACCGTGCCACCTCTTCTTCTGGGGGCCTGTCGGTTGGGTCGCGTGTGTGTGCCTGCTCTCAAGGCAGCCTGTGGGAGGTGGTTAGGTGGGTTTCTGCATTCCTCTGCAGGCTCCGCTCCATTTTCTACTGCCATTCATTCCGCTCACCTTTAGCAAATTTACAAGCAGTGCTCATCATTCAGGGAGGACTATTTCATTTCCCCCCTTCTTCCATAGAATCAACGCTCTGTTGATATGAAGTTGAGCTGACAGAGAGTTATGTAGTGACTAATAACCACAGTATTCTCAAGACGTGGTTACTCACATGACGATTTGTATTTGTATTTCCTCATAGTAGGGAGAGTTATAGTAGCCTGCTATGTTTACGTCAGGCTGGTGCTGCAGACGGCCTGACTGATACTGCTGACAGATTCATCAGAGTAAGTTAAATTAAAGCCCTGCCAAACAGCACTGCCTACCTTGAACTCTGTCACTGAGTACAGGGTAATTGTGCTGTTTGGGGCTGAAGGCGTGGTGACAGCAGCACACAGCAGGCATGTACAGGCAGGCTGCCGAGCTGCCAGTCTGCTCTGCGGGATTAAACTGTTGAGGAAAATCTGTGTGTGAGTCCTCCAGGCTTCAGCAAGGGTCAGAGGATGAGAAGCAGTTTCAGTATTGCTGCTACTACAGTGGCTCTGAAACATGCAGTAAGTACACCTGTTGTGTAACAGAGCAGGTTACCACTGCAGGATCTGATTGGACAGAAGACTGGAGTTGCATGCAATCTTATTTATTTTATTTATATTGGGATTTTGACATACAGTAATCTTCATATACTGTCACTTATGCGGAGCCATAAATTGTATATAGAAGATGGACATGGCCTGAATTTTGAACGTGTATTCCGAGTGAAGCCAGCAGGGGGCGACTGTTGTAGTCGCCCTGTTGTATAGAGCGCTTTGGTCAAACCATCTTCAGGTCTCTTGATCGGTGACCGTGTTAAACACTCTCCTGATGAGTTTATGATTTCAGTTGCGCGTTTCAAGACCAAAAATAACACATTGTTGTAAATGTTGTAAATTACAAGCAAATTAAAGTCAAAAAAAGAGGATGAAACGGGTCATTTGCTAATGATTCATCAATCAGATGTGGTTATTTAACGATGTAATGTGTTTGGTTTGGAGAAGCTGAGGAAAGAAGAGTCTGACTGACGCCACAGGTATTGTCCATTATTTTGCTCAATAATGTGTTTACAGGTTGTCGTTGCCAAATCAGTGGATTTGTTCAAATGTGTAGAAAGAAAGGGGCTCTACGTGAGCTTCAATTATGAGTTAATCATTTAACTGAATGAAGTAAATAAGTGTGAACTCGGGCAAACGCTCCACAACCTGGAGGGAAGTGTTTGGGCTTTTAAGGAGGGAGAAAAGGAAAGGGACGTGCTCAAAGGAACTTATATGAGTTATAGCAGCTCAGGATTATTCCTGTGACCAAATCTAAAGCCAGCCACTACTTTAGTTTTGTTTTTATTTAAGCTTAAAATGCCCAAAGCAGTAGAGAAATCAAATGCACTGTAACTTCAGATAACACCAGCAAATACAAACATGCTTCAAAAACACACGAAACCCAACAGAAGCTGAATGAGCATATTTCTGTTTGCTGATGTTTTCTTAAGTCGCAGTGCGTTTGACCTTTCAGGGTCACCTTAAGTTTCAAATTATATATCTTTCAATCTAATCAACACATATCACGCACTAATTAGAATGTATTAGTCTTAATGGATATTAGAAGAGATGCAGACTAAATCCAAGCAAATATGCCTACCCTGTGCCGTATAACTCGATTTGCATTCACTGAACCGGGCAATAGAAATCTGGAAATAAAGACACTGGAAATCTTCAAGTTCAAAGGATTTCGTGATTCATTTCCAAACGAGAAAAATCGAAGCAGCAGCAGAATTTAGAATACCCTGAAATTAACTCTGTTCTGAGAATTAAGCTCTTGATGAGCTGGATCCTACGCTGCCCATGATGCAACCTGATAGTGTTGTTATCAGACCAGTCGACTCTTCCGGCCCAGTAAATACCCACACCTTTAAAACTACTTGGCCGCTGTTTGTAACAAAGGCACTTCAGTATAATGAATAATAATAACATCACAATGCATCGTCTCCAAGCCAAAATAACCCTGATGTTATCACTATGACATAATTAGGATCGGGAATATGCTGAGTCATACTCCTAAACTGAAATCCTGAACACACACACACACACACACATGCACACGCACGCACACACACGCCTGTTTTGTTTCTCTTCCATATCTAAGGATGACATCATGAAATCTAGCTAAAATTAGCCTTTGGAAAGCTGCTGGGCATTTTCACTTTTATGTATTACATGAACAAATCTGTTCCTATGGAGTAATAATGTGCAGGTTAGCTGATTTACTAAATAACTGAGTGAACTGCAGCTCGGCTTCTGCTGAGCCACACTGACTGGTGAGGCTGTGCTCCAGTGTAGCGCTCTTAAAATCCTGACTGACGAGGAGGTGAAACTGCTCGTCACGCCTCTCAGCTGTTCTCACGTCACGCTGAACCGCGGCCTGAACCGGCCTGTTTGTTTGCTTCACCTGCAGCTCTACGTGTCACCTTTAGCCCATCTGCTAGGATGTGATCAGTTTGCCAAATCTCTGTGGCTGCTGCGTCACATTTAGTGTCCTGTTTGGCGAACAGGGACCTGAATGCTGCTTTTCATTAATTTGTCCATCATCACCCTCCTCCTCCTCCTCTTCCTCCTCTTACCCTGCACCGACTGGTTCTGCTGCACCTGCACGTTGCTCCTGGCCTTGTGTGTGTGTGTGTGTCTTTGTGATTTTTGAACTTGAGTATGTGAGCTGGCATTTCCCCCAACAGTGGCACACACTCAGTAATTACCACACTGCACTGTGCAGGGGAATGGGAGCCACTTACATGCGTGCGTGCACACACACACACACACACACACAGATGTATTCTCCATCTACACTTGGTGTAAACACATAATCTGTGTGTGAAGAAGTGATCTGCATACAGGAAAAAGATACATTAATACAGGATGTTTGTGCACCTGAGGGTCATAAAGTAAGGCAGACCACAGGCTGAAGAGGTCAAGCTGCAGCTGCCTCATACCATAAACTAAAACCAGGCTCTCAAAGCCACAGGCAGTATCAGCAGCCTTAGTGCCGCACTGGAATAAAACATAGACATGTCATCCCATGAGCTGGGATGATGTATAGAGTGTTTGCTGACAAGTAGTCCACTTAACTCCACCGTATTTATTTGCATAATTAAAAATGGGGCACAATCAAGATGACAAAAGCCAGAAAAAGCAAATACCAATGGAAAGAATGTGATTAATCAGATAACGTGTCCGGATACAGCTCACATTACAGGACCATTTTAGGATTTTTGTTTTTTTTTTCACCTGGGCACTGACAAAGGTTAGTGATCGATCGTCTCAATATTGTGCAACAGCGCTACAATTGTCAACCGCAAACGAGCTGCAATAGAATCTGATTTTGTTGTTTGACAGAGAAATTAGCCACCTGGCGCATCTCCTGCCAGGACGCTTTCCAGCTGGCAGAGTCACCGACTCATCTTCCAATTAGCAACTTCAAAAATCCCAGAGCTATCGCTTGTACTGCTTTGGCTTTCAGTGAAATGTCCTAATCAGATGACATTTTGTGCACAAATCCACGGCCACCAGATGATCACACTTAGCTTGTCTTGTAGTGATACCTTCTCTTTTTGACTGAAGTGGGTGTCGTTGTATAGAATACACTTTGAAGTCCTGCCTATGATGACTTATAAAATCTCGGGTTAGCTTCTGACTTGTCCTCTAACAGCATCATCTGGTGAGAATTTCAGCTTGCTCAAATAAGCTTGAGCCTTTACAGTCTAAGCTCCACCATTCAAAAACAATAAGGGAACACTCAATCATCGGATCATAAACAGACAAAGCCAGTTAAACTTCAGGGATGTCAGCAAGGAAGCATAAACCACCGTGGATCAGCTGCTTTGGTGCAAATCCTCGAGGATGGCACTTCTACACGTGATGTTGCAGAAAGGTGTGCTGTGTCTCCCAGCACAGTGTCAAGAGTGTGGAGGAGAAACCAGGAGTCATTGCATGAAAAGAGGGGCGTTGACCCAGTAGCAGGGCCGCTGTCTGTTTATGCGACAAAGAGCAAAAGAGCTCATGTTGGAGAAACAGACTCAAACTGTCAGCAACAGACTCACTGAAGAGAGTTCAGCATCCTCAAATGGGACCGTTGCTCACAGCGTGGCACCGTGCAGATCAATCGGCAAGACTCACTCAGCAACACCAGAACTGGCAGGTCTGCCACTGGCACTCGGTTCTCTTCGCAGACGAGAGCTTGCTCACACTGTTGGTGCAGTGGGCCCTGGACAACGCCTGACCTCAAGTGGCCAGAATGTGTACGCAGTTCCTGCATGACAAAGATACGGACGCCACTGACTGGTCCTCACGTTCCCCAAACCTGAATCTCAGCCTCTGGGACGTTATTTGCTGTTCCTCACACATCATCCGTGACATTGTGTCAAGCTACTAGGACTGACAAGGACACTAGCAAAAAGCAAACAAGAGAAGACGGAGCCGTCTTGTTGTCGCCTCTCCTTGCATCTGCCGTCACTATGACTTGCACTAAAGCAGGTTAAATGGATTGACACTAGTTTATTGTTCCAAAGTCGACAAATCGACATCCCTGGAGTTTAACTGACTTTGTGTTATCGATAATCAAATGTTTCCTTGTTGTTTTTGAGCAACCTTGTTTGCAAATATTGTAAGGATAACATGCTATACTGGGGTCAAAGATGGTTGAAAATCATTAATAAATGCAGCGGCAACAAAAAGATGAGCTGACATTAGTCAGTAACAGATTCAGCAGTGTCTTCTTATTGTTTTGAGTGGAAGTTAAAAGCAGGGCAAAGTGTTGGGTTTTGTTTTTCAGTTCCTTTGTGTGTGAACATATAAGCGTCCTGCATGTCCTGGACAAGCACGGTAAGGTGATAGAGAGATGGCAGCTGATCAGGAGTCAGAGAAAGCACTGCGGTACACACTGGCGCCTCACACTACTTTTCACACGCGCACTCTCTCTCACACGCTCGCACATGTGGTAAATCAGTGGCATGTTATTTCGAGCCCTCTTGTCACCAGAGTGTGTGTAATTATCGTGGCACACTTGGAGCCACGGGATAACCAGATTACAGCCGGTCCTGCTCGGGGCTGACGAGGAAACACCGGCACCGCTGAAAGACAAGACAGCCCTGGCCGACCAACGGAGAGGTACCCGGGCTGTTTAGAAGACATAACACGCCTTTGGAGGTCTGGGGGGGTCCTGGGGTGTGAACAGCTGACTGCATTTCTGCCTTTGTACTACAGCGTCTGTGATGCTCCTGTGAGGCAGGAATAGAAAATGGTACACAAAATATCTCAACCATATGCAGATGCAGGGCAGTCGTAGGTGCAGGCAAGTGTTCTTAAACATTGCGACGTTAGTTGTTCCACTGACCCCACTTCTTCTGAGCCAAAACTCTGAACACACGTAAATGATGCCCATGTTAATAGAATGAGTATCTTCAGTATCTTTGGGACTGTCTTGTTGTAGCTTTACAACAGACAGTACTAATGTTCATTTTACTGACAGTAAAAAAGCTCATCGCTAATGATTTGTCAAAGGCAAGAAACTCAGAAAGATCAAAATGTACAAATCTGACTTAATGTTTTGTTCAGGATGACCTGAAACAAATGACCGAGGCCCTAAACTCCCCTGCTGAACTGAATCAAACGTTTTTTTTTAAGTCAGAGCAGGCAGTCACTCTCTCACAGGAGCCTCTGTTTAAGTATAAAGTAGGTTATTCTATAGATTAGTGTTAACTTGGTAGCAGAGAAGGTGAGAAGAACCATGCTAACCACATGCACTTTATATATCCAGTGTTATGTGCACGTGTTAACTGTGTAAACAGTAAGCAGGAGCGGTAAATGGTGCAAGTCCTAACCTGCCTGCTCCGCATGAAGCATGTCAATTTCACAAGCCAGCTTATCTTCTTATTTATCCAAACTGAAGGTGAAAATGTAAAAATAACCATAAAAGTGTCTTTGACACTGTGGAAAAAGGCGAGAATAATTTAACTGTTTGGACACAAATCTTATTCTACTTTATTCCACTTTGTTAGGTGCACCGGTTCAACCGGTTGTTACCTCAAATATAATCAAGTCAACGTGGTAGAAACTCAAGTGCATGGAGGCATGGTCAAGATGACCTGCTGGCATCGAAATGAGCATCAGAATGAGCAAGAAAGGTGATTTAAGTGACTTTGAACGCGGCGTGGTTGCTGGCACCAGGTGGGCTGCTCTGAGTAGAACCTGAATTTTGCAATCACACCATCTCCAGGACCAAAACAAGAGAAAATAACTCGTGAGCAGCAGTTGTTCTGGTGAAGTTTCTTTGTTGGTGCCAGAAGTCAGAGGAGAATGGTCCGGCTGGTTCAAGCTGCTAGGAATGCAACAGCAACTCAAATCACCACTCGTTACAACCAGCGTATGCAAAAGAGCTCCTGATAACGCACAACGTCAAACGTCGATGCAGATGAGCTACAGCAACAGAAGACCACACAAGTTGTGACTCCTGTCGGCTAAGAAACAGGAAGTGAGGCTACAATTCACACAGGCAAAGTCAGACAACAGTCGACTGGAAAAACTGGAAAATGGACCAAACAACATGACAGCATGGATCCATCGTGGAGGATTGAAGGCGGTGTAATGGCGTGGAGGATATTTCCTCAGGACTCTTTGGACCCCTCAGTACCAGATGAGCCTGCCTGACTAGCACTGATAACTCCACTGTGAGTGCTGCTACAGCTTACCTCTGATTGGGTAACCATCCAGATATATGTTGTGTAGGATGGACACTGGCTCAGTGCTATTTGCAGAAGATGATTTTTTAAACGTATCATCAGCTACGTTTTCAGTCTGCCTCTACTGGTCAACTTTTAAGGAAACTGACATCGGCATACTTTGACAACTAGCTTTATCGCCTGAATGAGAGAATTTTGACCGACAAATAGAGACTTGCTTGCTCACAAGCTGATATCTATGGCATCATGCGCGCCTGTCACCTTTGTCCAGCTACCATCCAGTTAGCAGGCTAATGTTACCTAAACACAGAAACGGCCACAGGTACATATCGCAGGAATCGGACACGGCCAAGTCCTGCATTTAGAAATAATCAGCTGTTCACAGCTATTGTTTGCCCCACCCACACACACTCACACACACGCACACACACACACACAGTAATTGGCTCGTAGCCTTTTGAGGCTACCAGGCAGGAGGTTAATTTCATGGCTTTTACTGCTTCTGTCTCCAAACGTGTGTGAAAGTGTGTTTTTGTGTGTAAGAGTGTGCGGGTTGGCAGAGCGCGTTATTTTTAGGGAGAAATGAGCAGCTCTAGTGGAGCCAGCAGCATATAAATACACCAAGACAAACGCAGAGGCGCACAGACACACACACTCTCTCACACACACACACACACACACACACACACACACAGCTGCAGAGCGAACTGTAGACCGTACATTAATTGAACTCATCAGACTGTTTGACCTCTCACCTTTTAACACTTTAATCTTTTATCACTTAACCATCTCCCTGCCTCACAGCCTCTTCTTCTTCTCTTGCCTTCACTGTCTGACCTTAAACGATTCCCTCTCAGCTTTTTTCCATCCTCCCCTCCTTATCTCTCATTCTTTCCACTGAAGGTACTGTCTCCCTCCCCTACTTTTATTTTTTTTGTGTGTGTGTGTGTCACAAGGACGTTTTGAGTATTATGTCTCGAAATGAATGCAACACCCCGCACATCCACCAAACAACACCGACACCAGCTTCTTAAACCAGCTACTGCATGTCAGCAGTGGTGAGCGAAAGAGAGAGAGAGAGAGAGAGAGATGTCATGCATGTGATGAGGGCTTCTTACTTTTAACTCTTTGCTTCTCTTTATTTTAATTCCATTTCCTAACGATGCTTTGCCATTTTAAATGTGGATATGTTCCTGGTTCCTGCTTAATCAGATTATATAAGGGGGGGGGGGCTATACACACTTTGAATCAAACAGCAGCTGGCTGGCTTGAAGCGTGAAGTAGTACATCTGTCATGCAGATGTACTGCCAGAGACAGAAAGAGCAATGTAACAAGTGAAAATCACTGAAATAGTAAAACTTAATTCATCAAAACTGAGGTACAGTTTGTACCACACAGCGAGCCATAGGTAAGAACTTTAAGTGTTTTCAATGAAGGGTTTGATTATGTGAAGAGACCAAGAACCTTTTTTTTTTTCATATCAGGCTGATAACGTTAGTTTCCTCACTGCGGTTTGGATGTTTTAACATAAGAATCTGCGCTGAAGTGCTTTAAGAGCCCACCTTCCAGTGGCTATTGGAGGAACTGCTGTTTTGGGCACCAGAGGTTGCCACTTGGAAAAACTCTAATAAAAAAAATAAAATAACATTTTAAAAAGTGACCTAATAGTTATTTTTACTGATCGTGGTGTAAAAATGCCTGCTGCAAAACCAGTCAGCATGAATGTGGTTTCTGGAAGACGGGCTTTTTAAAACAGTGTGCAGGCAGAAAATGAATATCATGATTATCTCCATATTGCATATATTTACACCCTTGTTAGGGACTTTTAAATGATTATTAGTCATGCCTGGGTAAGTCATTTTTGCACTTCCATATAAGGTCTGGTGTAACCCTATCACAGTTGGATATGTGTACAATAAAAACCTCTACCACTGCTGTTCACAGCAGTGTAAAGCCATCAGGAAGTTTAGAAGCTGGAGAGTTTAGTACTGTGTTGTTGTTC
>VURO01014365.1:0-12444 GCA_015108175.1 Pelvicachromis taeniatus | reverse complement strand
TAGCTGTTTGAACGATATATATATACACACACATTTATTTTGCAGTGTACCTGTGAAGTTGTGTTGCATTCTGAGGTTATTTTTTTTCTTCAGTAGTTTGGTTTGAAGGCCTTACACAGTGTCTGGTCAGGTGATCATGATCTTCTGCAAAAGTGCCTTTCAAAAAGAAAACAATCCTCTAAGTCAGTGGTGGGGAGCTCCAGGCCTCAAGGGTTTAGATATCACCCTGGGTCAACCCACCTGAATCAAGTGATTAGTTCATTTCCAGGGCTCTGGACAACTTCAAGACATGTTAAGGATTAAATTTATTCATATAAATCAGCTATGTTGGATCAAGTCTCATCTAACACTTACAGACAGGACACTGCCCCTTGAGGCCTGGAGTTCCTCCACCCCTGCTCTAAGTCAAGAAAGGGAATGGCTACAGTATGGTGTCCATTCAGATGGAAGATATGGTCCTTTTTTTCTGTCACCCTGCAGTTTTCAAATCACAGAAAGTCTGATTTCTTTTTCACTGAATGACTCTCTTCCCCAGTTTTGTTTGTTCCGTCATCCTCCCCTCACCCCCAACCAACTCAAGAGTTTAGATGCTGGATATTTCTTTCTGTTAAAAGGGAGATTTTCCTTCTCACTGTCAAGTGCTTGCTCATAGAGGGACATTTGATTGTTGGGGTTTTCTCTGTATGAACTTAGGGTACCTTACAGTATAAAGTATCTTGAGCCAAATGTTGTTGTAATTTGGCACTACAGCAATAAAAATGAATGAGATGGATATCTATGTGATTTGATAGAATCTGACTTGCTTAGATAAAAGTTACAATCATAGACTTAGAAGCAATCAAAGTGCATGGCGTTAATATTTTCTCTACTCAAAACAGCCAAAGCGATGCAATGACAGCAAGTGTCATTCTGTGCAAATATTTGAGGCACTTGGATCTTTTAATTGTTTTCCATTGCACAGAACCACCAGGAAAGGCTCAAGATTAGTGCCAGTTTTCCTCTGGAGCACGTCATTGACCCTAAATATTTGACCAAAATCATAAAGAGCTGTCGTCAGCATGAAGATAAACAGTCAGTATGGTTTCCACAGTCTTAATGTCAACATCACAGAATTAGTCAGAAATGATGAGACAGAACTCAGGCTAAATACACAATAAGTTGAACAACCTGCCCATCAAGTTAACAAGTTAAGAAATTGTACAAGTGTACTATTATTATTATTATCATTAAAGACATCCATATTTATAGTGCTACAACTTTTCCCAACATAATAAATTTTCCTTCATTTAATACAGTGCAACATGTACAGATTCCTGAAAAAACATGAAAAACCTCACCCAAAGAAAATGACTTTCTAGTTAACAAAACAAAATTTTATGTATCTGAAGCTGAGGTCACTTATGCAGATTTAATTTGAAAAAGCACAGAGGTTTCCCATGTCACATTAGTATAACTGATAATGGAAAAAATAACCTTCCACAAATGTACAACCCTATAAAAATAACATCAAACACAAAGAGAGGAGAAACCAATTAATATTTCTCTATTGCTGAATTAGAATCTGTGAGAAACAGTCGCACACGTTTCCAGTCAATTAAACTTGATTTCTACAAACCCACTTCTTTTTATACTCCTTTGCTCAGTAAATCTGTGCCAAACATGGCCTTTTCCCACTAAACATCTGTCGCAGAGGGAAGAACACAAAAAATGTTCAATAATATTACAAAATATGAGCATACGTATAATTGTATGTTAACTCATTGTCACATTGCCATGTCTTACTGGAACACAAATATCACCCCATATTACAACAAGGTCAGCACACTGTAAAAGTTATTTAAATCCTATATTTAAAATACATTTAGAACAAAGTAAAAATTTCTGTTAAAACTAAGAAATTTTTGTAATTCAAAATACAGTGGAACAGTATACGAGTATTTTGGTTTACGAGCCGCGATCCGAGCAAAATTTCTGCCCGGTGTGCAAGGCCTGCCTATTTTACGAGCTCCGATACGTCACCGCTGTAATAATGTGAATTATTGTTTATAAGATGATTTGTTCCACATTGGATTGTGTTGCTGTACGGATGTTTTAGAGTGTGACAAGAGTAAGTTGGTGTTGGGAACGTTAGGCTGTATGCTGTTGATGTACATGGCAGAGAGTTAACCTGAGTCACCTGACTTATTAATAAACCTTACTACCCCGTTGGGTAGGAAATAGATATTCAGGAGTCTGTCCTGAATGAGACCAGAATATAACAACCGCTAATTTCCGCTTCGCCTTTCTTACCCGGAAACTTCTACCCAGAGCCGTTTCAAAGCTTATCCCTTTATGGTGACACCTGCTTGGCTCACGTCCGTCCGTCCGTCCAGTTAAGAAAGTGCAATTTTAGTTTTGTTTGAAGTTTAAGAAAGTGTTGTTTTAGTTTTACCATATGTGTACCGTACGTATCCTGCCTCCTCCCTCCCTCCTTCCTCAGCTGCTCTCCGTTAACTGCAATCGTCTGCCGCCAAGGTAAGGTTATATTTGCTTAAGTTGGTTTATCTTTTATTTAATTATATTTACTATTACAGTATTTTGATGTTTGTTTCTTATTTAAAAACACATTTTTTTTCATTATTTATGATATTTTGGGGACTTTTGGGGAGGGCTGGAACGAATTAATCTCATTTCCATTATTTTAAATGGGAAAAATTAATTCGGGTTACGTGCAGATCAGATTCCGAGCTCGGTTCTGGAACGGATTAAACTCGTAACCCGGGATTCCACTGTAAAAAGAAAATGTAAAAAAAGTCAAGACAGAGGTATATTTATCACGGTTTCCCAGACCTGTTGCTCTATAATCAATTCTTTTATTACTATTTCTTTGTGAGATATCATGTAACCCTGTTCAACAGTATTCATGTGGTCTGGCAGTGTCTTACTTAAAGGTACAGTGTGTAAAATCTCACCGCTAGATGTCAGTAGATTGTAGTCAACTGAGCTCTGATTACTTACTCATCTCAATTCAAGTATAATAATCCCAGCTACGGTGGCTGCTGGAGGACAAGCACTTTTCACTTAGCAATAAATCAGGAATTAAAAAATGGATATGTGTCAGTTAAATACTCATTTTTTGTTTTGACCAACGAATCACCTCTGGCCACAGCTGTTTGACGTTCACACCAGCTATCAATATGCTGTTTACTCTGGAGGCTGCTGTAAAATTTTGTGAAAGGATTTTGAGCCGATAAGTCAGTGATGCTAACCTCTGTGAGCTGCTATTAAGCTCCTGTTAGCTGGCATTATGTCGGAGTTAGCAAGTAAACTGATACAAAAGGAGAAGGGAAGTGTGATTTTTAGAACACTCATTCCTAACAGTAGCTGGCCCAATGTTAGTATGTAAATAGCAGTTGTTGTTTAGCTGGCTTGTTGGTAACAATAAGTCATTGTGACAACATTGTAAATAAATTTGCATGTTTATGCACAATAGAACCCAAACTTCAGTTAAGGAGATGATGTTGAGGTGAGGAGGAACAGGATCAGGTAGAAATGAGTGAGGAGAAAGGAGTGGTAAAGCAAGAGAAAGACATAATGATAAAGAAATGATAAAAATGTACATGTTCAAATGTTAAATAGTCATATAGAATTTGAAAGAACTATCTGTCTTGAAATAAAAATGAACTTGTAAGGTGTATTACATATTTGGCCAGTGTAATTGAAAGGCAATTAGGTGGAATGGTGATGTCCAACTCAGCTACTGTACTGTAGATGGTGGGCAACATGGTGCCTTCTACAAAGCGACACATGCTCCTTAATGGATTCATTCAAAGTTTATAAGAATGCACCAACTTGTTGGACAACATAATTACAGACTGATCTATGTATATTTTTGAGTACACTGTTTTTCTAATAATAACATAACCCCCCACTCTCTGTACCTTTTAAATAAGCACAGACTTCCCTGAAAATATTGACTTTGACAGCATAAGTTGCACCCAAACTTGCATGTATCAGCCAACAATAACGGTGCCTTTACAGATATTTACATATCTGCCTTTACAGTCATTTGTGCATTTGGCATGGGCCAAATGCACAAATGACTTATTATGCACCTTATATGATGAAATCCATAAATTATTTCAAATTTCTACAGTCAGAAACACAGTTTTCCTGTTTATATATTTGCTCAGTCTTTCACAATGTAATGAACACCTGTCAGCTAATTAGCTGTGGGAACCAGGTGATTTTTAGCATTACAACTTTTCTATCTTTTGAAGCTAGCATAAAATCCAACTTGAGGATAGATTTTCAATTTGCTGCAAGCGTCAGTTCACATATATAATTGTTAACCTGTGTATATCTGGTTTAAATGATGACACATGGGCTTTTATGTTATAAAGTTAAGTCATAAAGTACACTGTAAATAAATGCATGCCGTTATAAAAAAAAAAAAAGCCATTCTACAGCTCAACCTGGCAGTTATCAAAGAGAATATTACAGTCAAAGAGAATTACAAAGAAAAGTGCAGTTTCCCCACCACTCACTCATTATATTGATTACATATATTAACAGAGTGAACAGCCCTTTCCTCCAGAAGATAAATGACAGGTCCTGGAAAAAGTTGGAGACATAGTTAGCTTCCCTCATGAGGGCAGATGAGAAGAGTTGAGTCCAGATCCAAACGGAATGCGGGGTATAGCGGCTGAGAGAACGAACAATGGAAAGTGTGCAGGAGCACCATGGAGTCCGAGATGCTGTAAAAGGACAAGGCTCCTTTCTGGCGCTCCAGAAACACGCCAATCCTGGGGGAGGGCGGTGCAGCGACCGTGGTCTTACGGTTATCGTGCCATGCGGCATATCCAGCGTGACTACACCTCAGCCGCCAAGAGTGTTCGTTGCGCCCAAGCAGGCAGGGCTTCCCGCCACCTTTGCGTCCAATCCCTCGGTAGGTGACGCCTATGTCGATCCAACCACCGCCTCTCCACTCCACCTCCCAGTAGCTGGCACCACCAAATTGGCCCTCCCTGCACAGGACTTGTGCCACTGAGTCAAAGCGCTGAGGATGAGGCTGGTAGGGCTGTGGCTCCTCGCCACAATGAGCACCCTGGGGCCCCTCCAGGAGAACCAAGGTATGATGAGCTGTGTCAGGGTCAAAGGACAGATGGCACGAAACTAGAGCCAGGAAACAGAGACAAAAAAAGCTAACAGTTAAACACCAAAAAGGCTCTGAATGAAACAGCTGGATTGCAAATGTAGCTCACCAAGCAAAGGATTTACGACTGATTGAAAACAAATATAAAGTTTTCAAATCTAAAAGTTTGCTGTTTTTTTTACTTTGGCTTTAACAATTGTTAAAGAGTTGCAAGCTATGTACCTCTGTGTTAAAGTTTTGGAGTTGGAGCAAAAGCCTTCCGCTGTCTCCACACCTGTCTCAAGTCGTTCTAGTACGTCCACCGTTATTTCAATGGGTTTTGACATCACTAAGCACGTTAAGCTAGTCCCTCTGTTTCGTGAAGCCGAGGTTGACACTTTTGAGCGTATACCGCCTGAAGTGGTTGAAATGCCAGTTGCTTCTGTCGCTAGTGCTGCCACCCCTATACCAAGTGTGTTTCCTGTCTGTGCCATTACTCGTGCACAATCACGCAAAGTTGGTGATGTTATCGATGTTGCTGACACATTTATGGCTACATTAGACGGGGAACGTTTCCCAGGAGTAAGAGGGACAGAATAGAAAGTGGCCATGATGTGACAACACTGATGCCAGAGCTAAGTTTAAAGTGAAGCAGGGATGCATTAATAACTGCTCAGCAAAATGACTCATTACTGACTCCCTGTTTTTTCCTCTGAAATCACGAATGCAGAAAGGAAATCCCCGCTCCTTTCTTTGTAAGGGATGGAGTTCTTATGAGAAGATGGTCCACGGACCGGATTGGTTTACACGCTGTTACGCAGGTGGTGGTGCTGAAACCATACCGATAGCAGCTGCTTAGTTTAGCGCATGTTGCCAGCATGGCTGGACACCTTGGGGTGAACAACACTTATCACCGGGTGTTGCGCAATTTCTTTTGGCTGGGGTTAAAGACTGATGTGGTGGCATATTGTCGTTCATGTATCACATGTCAGCTGGTGGAGAAACCTAATGAAACAAGCTCGCCTGCTCCGCTACATCTGATTCCAGTAATAGGGAAGCCGTTTGAAAAAGTAATATTGGACTAAATACGGACACAAATACGTAGTGATGTGTTCAGCAACAAGATTCCCAGAAGCAATTTCACTATGTATGCTAAAAGCCAAAACGGTAATAAAGGCACCAATTAAGATTTTCTCTACCTTCAGGCTCCCAAAGGTTGTTCAAACTGACCAAGGAACCAATTTGACATCAAAGGTGTTTGTGCAGGTTGTTGACCTGACACTTTTCCTCTTCCTGTATTGACAGGGTGGGATCGGCTTGATCTGCTAAAGGTTATTGGCAAATCCAATTAACTCCTTGAGCATCTGAAATCTATCTGCTTTTTTCACCCTGGATCATTTTCTCCAGTGTACAGTTATGCCGTTTGGATTGCATAATGCACCCACTACATTTTAGCACCTTATGGCCAAGGTACTGGCCGGCATGAATAACTGTGATCTCTATTTGGATTTTATTTTATTTTGGCCTTGGCTCACCTCGAAGTGTTGACACTCCCGTTTTGTTGTTTCCTTTTATCACGCTGTAAATAAATCACTCTGTAACAAACAGATTTGTTTCTTGTCGCTTCTTGGGTCTTGGGGGGGAGCGAGTGTTTCACTCATGTTATGACCTGGCCCCTAGACAGGTCGTAACACCAGGCTTGTATTAAAGAAGCAATTTAAAGGTTTAGCCTTGCACTCGGGTAACTTACATATGTCAGTATTCTTAATATTCTTCCTCTTCCTGCTCCCTTTTCATCGGCCTCCATCTTACTATGTAACTAACATCCTCCAAAAAACCCTCTGCGTGTCCTGCTTCACCACATTAATAAACCTCCCTAAATTCTTTCTTTGTTTGTTGCTTTGGATGGTTGACCATAGGTATTTATATCCATCTACCTTCACTAGCTTTACTCCTTGCATCTTCACCGTCACACCTGCCTCCCTCTCATTCACCCACATGTATTCGGTCTTGCTTCTACTCACTTTTCATTCTCTCATCACAGATCACAGTCTATGAACTGCACGGTCCACTGACTCCTGCCTGACACTAATGCAAACAAGAATGAAGCCCTGGCTGCAGCAGTGAATGATTCAAAATCACAAAAAAGATCATCTGTTGGTCATCATCATTGGTTAACTGCACTGAACTGAAACAGGAGAATCCAGCAGCTGGTCATAATACTAGAGAACACATTTCTGTTAAATAGATAAGTGGATTTTTGAGGTTTACCGATGCACAAAGTTCAAATTCTGAAAAGTGAAGCCAATTTAATCATCCTATAGAAGTCTGGAAGTAAAGGAGTCTCAGGTCTGACCTTTGTAAACACTTTGATGAGTCATTCATTTCAATTTCATTTTAAAAATATTGGCCATTCTATTTATCAGAAGGGGTGATACTTTCATTAGCTACCAACCTATGATTGACAAGTCCCTAGCCAATGTGCACACGGTCTCACAGTAAGATCCATCCCTTGCCCATCAAATCTGTTTTCAAGACACCAAGATGGCCAAGATGCAATATCAACCAGCTGAATTCTAATTCTTCCTATTCTCCATTTGATTTTACTCCCCAAATAATGTCATAATAAAGTTGGCATCAGAAAGAAAAGGTGCTATTATGTTCCTAAATTAGCAGAGAACTGAACCAGCTGTTCCCACTGACATTAAGCTTTCCAGTACTTCAGTTGACTTTTTGACACAAATGACCAAATGAATTATTAAACCCTGACAAGGCGCTGGTAATGCTGTCATTGTGTCAGCAGGCTCACTCGTGTTGGAACAAGGTGCTGATCTTAATGATAGACCAGGATGTCATAAATACAGTATGATGGTCATCCATCATTGATGAGAATCTAGATTCAGATTTCCCAGCAGGGTTCTCATTATCTGGTCAATTAGGAGCTCACAGAACAAAAACCAAAGACTGAGGGAAAAGCGACAGAGCAGAGAAAGATGGGACAATCAAGGTGCTTATTCTGAATGGGTGTACCAGGGACTGAAAAAGGCACTTACAAAAGAAAAAAAACATGCTTCTGTCAAACTTAAGGGGGAAAAGATGATGTACTTACACCTGAGGAAAGCTGCCCTCATCCTCTGATCAGGCACCTGCAGAGACAAAGAGGACAGCGGGAACGACACTGGCGCTGCCCGAGCGAGACAAAAAAAAAGAGAAAAGTGGCTGCTGAAAAACAATTGTATTATTATTAAAACTTTTTTCTTTTTTTTAAATCTCCTTTCGCTTGAGCGGTAGGGAAGATGAGCAAAATGTTGAAAGATGTTTGAATAGCACATTGGGAACACAACAAAAGTTTTCAAGTTAACAAATGGAATCATTTAAAAATTTAAACCAGCTAAAACAGAAACAGGAAACATGTCTGCATGCAGTTTAGTAACTTAGAGGAACTGGTTCATGCTGTTGGCCCTTTATCATGATGGCTGACCATCGCTGTCCAAGGTGCAGCAGTACTGAGAGTGGGTGGCTGGGTTTCTAGTTAGTTATTGAACACATAACTTAACCTTTACTAGCATTTGTTAAATTTGTAACATGCTAATAATGAATTCACCATAATTAGGTTGCCTCTGGGCCACACATTTTTGATTTTTGAACAAACAGAATCAGACTGTATCCATGTCAGAGGTTGTGTAAGGTGATGAAAATCTAATTAAATGTTGCTAGGATATTAACATAAATATGAAGGACAGTTTGCACTGCTAAACTCTACACACCTTGTACCTATTTCAACTTATGGAATGTTATGCAATTTAAAAGTCCTTTTAAAAGTGTTTTTCTAGTTTTATTGATTCCAAAAGCACCATGCATTTATACAGCACTTTTTGTCCACTTCAAGCAGGGTTCAAACAGTGCTATCCGTGCCACCTTGTAGCATGGTGGTGGACTGGTAACACATTAAGATCCCTACTGTGATACATTTTCCTTTTTTTAATCCATCTGATGCAGAGTTTTCACCTTTCTTTGTAATGCAGTGACACTTGAGATAAGAGTTGTAACGTCTGTTTCCTGGAAACACGATCTGATTACTCAAAAATTACACAAACCTTATTGTTGAGGCTTCATGTGGGACCCGTTTCTTTTCGGTTGAACTATATCTGCCAATCAAAAGAAGTGTGCCGCTAGCTAACGTCACAGTGGGGATGCCATTAATTTTAATACCTTGTTGTTGTCATGAGTATAAGCCTCTTATCACACATCAGTTCATAAGTACCTGGGTCATAATTGTATTTCTCTGATGCACTGAGTAAAACAAGGCAAGTGCATTGATATTTCAAGAGAAGGCAACAGAAATCTCCCAAACTGGATAGTGCACACCAAAGCAGTGAATATTAGTATTTATTTATATATCAGCAATTCAGTCTCCTCAAGGATTCCACAGTATTACAGAGAGAACCCCCAAAATAAGGCAATCCCCAAAGAGGAAACGCTTGGCAACAATGAGAAAGAAAAACTCCCTTTTAACAGGAAGACGCCCACCAGAACCAGGATCCGAGGGAGGCAGCCATCTCATGTCACTTGGATGGATATATTATATTTATTATATCAAATTATAGTTATGTGGAAAAAGAAACATTTCATAGGACACTATGCAGCCTGGTGACAAACTAAGTGCATGCTTACTGTTTCTACAGGAATTAACATGGTGCTGCTAATCAAATCACTGGATTTATTGACCATCAGCAAGTGTGAACAGATATCAAAGGGCTTAGTTAGCATATTAAATGTTAAAGTTCATGACAGCACATCTAGAAAAAACACTGAACAAGCATTTTTTATTTGAAAAGGTTTTTGAGAGAAAGCCTTTTTTTATCTGAAAATCATAGCAACACAGTAAAGCTCCATTTGAACAAACTACAAGAGTTCTGGAACAATGTCCTGTGGACAGATGAGATCAATGTGTTCGGCCAAAATGCACAGCACCACATTTGGAGGAAACCAGCCAGAGCATATGAGTACAAACACCACACACTAACTGCCAGTCACCGTGGTAGAGGCGTGATGATTTGGGCTCGTTTTGCAGCCACTGGAACTGAGCACCTTGCAGTCTCCTCTTTTTACCAAAGTAATATAGAGTCAGATGTCAAGTCATTTGTTCAACAGACCAAAGTGAGTCATGCAACATGTTAATGATCCCGAAACCTTTACAACAGAATGACTGAAAAATAAAAGAATCAGGATGTTTCGATGGCCAAGTCAACCTGACTGAAATGTTGTTTAATGAACTGAAGCAACTTGTAAAGAAGAGTGGGCCAAAATTCCTCCACAAAAATGTGAGAGACTGATGTTTTTGTACAGAAAGTAAGAATTACTACATTATATTATAGTACATTATCTTTTTTCCACTTACCCCTGGTAGCATGTTGCCCTGTAGACAGTTGCATTTGAGGTTTGGAGTTCTCTGCACTGTGATTTCGGCCACCTCCCCAGTACAACAGATATGAGTGGTATGAATGACATTTGATTTGAAAATAACGTCACAACAAAACAACATGCCACTGAATCAAATCCACGAATTTGGAGTTTCCATTAAAAGAAAGAAAGAAACACCCTCATATGAAAAAAACAAACAAACCCAAATGATATTTAAGAAAACTTAAAAAATGCAGTGATAACAAATCTGCAGTTATGCCAGCACCTTTGTGAGGCTGCAGTTACAGCAGCGCTTTGAGAAAAATGCTATCAGCAATATGCAGTGTCCACCATCTCAGCATGTTAACATGCAAAGTAAAATAACGGGATGATAAAAACGTCTGAAGTTTTTGCTTATGTCCGTAAACAGCTGCAATGTATTTAACATGCTGAATTTGAATGTAATGATTTTTGCTGCAAGAAACCTGTTTCACACTATTAATTCATACTATAATATGTAGACTATTGCAGAAACTTGAGGACTGATGGATCTGCAGTACAATCCCTTAATCACAACAGGAGATTGTCTTAATTAGCTCCACTATCTATCTTTGCGCTAACCCCCTAATATAACGTGGCCGATGCTGCTTCCAATTACACCAAAATGAACAGATTAGAATACAGCGGAGCTCATCCTGGTCCTCTTCAGCATCAGTAATTAACAATTCCGCTCAAGGTCATGGAAAACCCGGTAAAAATGGGCCACCTCGAGCTGTGTTTGTGTGTATATCGTGTTTCTTGTGCTTACTTTTTACATGCTCTCCACCAGATTTGTAGTTATCATTAACTGGAAGAGAAATAATAACAACAACAATATTACAGTCTACATACAGCTCATATACATTTTTTGAATCCATAAATGAACTCGTGATATGATCTAAATATAGACTGAGTAGGGAAGGGAATCGAGAACCGGTTCTCTACAAAAACCGGTTCCCAGTAGTCCAGTTCCTTGGAATATTCCTGCTTATCGATTCTTGCACTCTCACTACGACCAGCACGTTTCAGTTTGTGTGTCGGAGGAAAATAGGGGCGCAGTCTTCAGCAATATGGACATTACTTTTATTTTTATTGCACAAAAGGATGAGAGCGCGATGGTAAAGTGGAGACTGCTCCAGGACAGAAACAACTTAAATATACTGCTAACACAACTTCGGCTCTTAGTAAGCACCTGCACAGACAGCATGCTAACGCTAAGCTAACCAAGAGCCCAGAGTGACGTTATAGCTGAGTAAATGCCGACCCAGCACCGTGATAAAATGAGCCGTCATTTGCTGTGAAGTCAGCCGCTGCTGCACTTCAACAGGCAGCAAACTGATGAGTTAGGCTGCAGCCTCCGTTTCTACCTGTTCATGTTTCTAAAGTAGATGATAAGAAAGATCATGTGTGTGCTCATCAGGATAGGGATTTGTGTTGGTGTTCGGGGCTGTAGCCTGTAGGTTTATTGGGTGAATGCTGTAAAGCAGGGGTCACCAACCTTTTTGAAAGTGAGAGCTACTTCTTGGGTACTGATTAATATGAAGGGCTACCAGTTTGACACACACTTCTGAAATAACAAATTTCCTCAATTTAACTTTAATTATATGTTATAATTAATAATTAATGATATTCATCTATGTAAAGTCACTGATTATGGCAACTGTTTCCGTGGAGACCAGCTAGCGCTGATCTAATATTTAATACTAAACATTTTTTTATATATATTATCTCTAACAAATTGACACCAATGCAATTGTGATTTCAAAAAAATAGCAACAAAAAATAAAAATACATGCCGCTTACTGGTAAGTTGTTATAGTGAGCTATTTTTAGAACAGGCCCACGGGCTACTCATATGGTCCTTGCGGGCACCATGTTGGTGACCCCTG
>VURO01014362.1:0-16210 GCA_015108175.1 Pelvicachromis taeniatus | reverse complement strand
TCTTTCTCTTGCTGTCCCTCTCACCCTCTGTTTTTTCTCCCCCTCACTCCCCTTCTTTCTCTCTCTCCTTTTCCTGTCCCCCAATCATGTCATGTCTGTAACAAATGAAAATTAAATAAATAAATAATAACAAAGGTCAATCAAATGGATCACTAAGGCAAAACCGCAATGGTCTTTTTGATAGAATAAAATCCGTTGGGCATCTTTCCTGACCTTCAGACAATAATTCTGATAGGTAAAGATCCAAATGGGACACACAAAAAAAAAAAAAAAAAAAAAAAAAAAATGGAATTGACCAGCTGGTACACTAAAGAAGATCAATGGAGGAGAAGGTCGGGGATGAGCCTGTCAACTGCCAAAGTTTCCCTGAGTGTTTCATTATCAGCTGATAGAAACTACTGTTTCTCTCCCTAAGCAGCCATGCCCGTTAATTTCTACATCCATTATTCACCTCCTACATTCTTCTCCCTGATTGGAGAGACTGGTCCATACATCGGGTGTACCATGTCTACCTGCTGAATGTGTCCAGACTTCCGTTTCTCTTTCTTCTGCTTTCTTTGATTACCTTTATGCGAATGAGATAATTACTCAGAAACGTGCGCATCTTTTTCACATTTTCCTCTGAAGAGGGAAAAATACAATAATCTGGTAAATTGTTTCTGTCTAGCCTGCTTTTTGCAGAACAGTCCAATCAATATCCCGTTTACCAGTAGGGATGCTGTGATTCAAGTTTTTCTCCATTGATTTTCACTGTGGAAAGTTTGAAAGTGACATCAGTGTTTCCCACAGATTTATGGGCTATTTGTGGTATTAGTGGGGGCTGTATGCCAAGAATAATGTACACACTTCCCTGAATGAATTATTTAAAATGTCTGCATATATATATATATTTTGGAAATATTTGATCTGCCTAACAATTTTTGACAACAATAACTGAGCAAACTGATCAGCTGCCACTTTACTAAGTTTGGTTGGTGAAGACAGTCTCTGGTGTTGGACTATTGGATGGAAGTACTGGTTCTGGCCCATAGCCTCTCAAGTGTCACTTACATATGACCACAAAAGAAAGTCCATCCCTATAAACCGCTATGTTAAATGCCCAATGTTACAGTATTAAAAAACATACATAATGCCAGGCTTTGGGCCTCTGTGGACAGTTGGATTGATTGACAGGTGTCCCATGCTAGACGGCATTAATATTGTTTAAGAAAAAAAAACTGATTGTGAAGCTCTCAGAGAAGAAGAAAACAGAAGAATAAATTTACTAAAATCTGTAAAGGACAGTCAGAGAAAAACAAGCAAAACATGAGAGTGTCAAAATCTATATTTATTTTTATTGAATTACAGCAAATAAATAATAAAATCTTGGACAACTTGAGCAAAAACCACACAGGGAACAATCGATACAAATGTTTACAGCTTACAGAACAAGACGGAAAAGTGTATTCAACCTGCAGCACCATTTTGCCAGCAAATTAGGTCACTGTTGTGTACCAGTACAGATCCAGCTCTATAATCAAAGACAATGCAGTAGTAACACAACTGTAGCATTTACACCATTTCTCTTATAGAAAGGCGCATTTATAAGAGCATACTTGAGCTTTAATTTGAATGTGGTATGAAGAACATACACAGATGTCGAGTAAGTCTTTGTAAACAGGGAGCCATGCTGCAGAGAATGAAAAAGGAGATGTGAATTTGGACTCCCTGCAGGAGGCTGGATCATACATCTTAAGGCAGTCAAGACAAAGAGGGTGCAAGATGAGAACACTTCAGATGATAATTCTGCATTGCAGCATGGGGACTCTCGCATGCACGGCACTGTCACAAAGAAACATCATCTGGACCGTGTGAAAACTTCTGAGGTTACCATGGCAATCAACTCTTTTGTGTGTGTGCGTGTGTGTGTGTGTGTCTGTTACGTTACGGTGATGGCACATCATGTAGTCCCTGCATTGGCATAATTAATTCTGTGTGATTCACAACTCCTGGGCCAGAATCTGCACGTTGTGCATTCATCTCGTCTTCTCTTATTAATAAAACACCGGGAAGGCATTGTATTGGGTTTACTGTCTATATCCAATAATTATGATTATCTGGAGCCAGACCACATAAATAGATTGTCTACACTTTAAGTCAATGTTCGTGTTCTCCTGCAGCATGGAGTCAAGTTTCTACTGTGAAAGGGGAATGGATTTACTGAAAAGCCCTGCATGACTCCTCAAAGGTCATCGGACCAAAACAGCATCATGAAACCAGGTAAGCCTCGCTATAACCGCTGAAGTTACAGCAGAAAATACAACCACTGCTTTTTTTCTGTTCTAAACTTAATTTGAGTTCTGGAAAAACATGAAGGACAAGTGTTTTTACAGAAATTTGCAGATGGATTAATAATGAAAACACTCAGTTTAAACCTTGAAATATTTTTTACAAGGTAATTCAGGTTCTATTAAGTGACTCATATAAAATGTTTCTGCGGTTGGGATTCTTTGCATTGCGACTGAGGAAAACAACATTTCTTAGCAAAGGTTCTTTTGCATCACAATCCTAAAAGTAAGATTTGCTACCCAACAGCCCCTGTGGCAATGCAACAAGGCAGTTATTTGATAAAGTAATACGTAAAGGATCACAAAATCCCTTACAATAATCAGTGAGACATGAAAACAAGATGTGCAGAATAACCATTCAAATCAATATTTAGGGCATTTAGTCCCAAATAAAGGTTTAAAAATGCTTCATTTAGGATAAAAATCACAGCAGGTTGTAGTTCTGACAGGTGTTATTGATATCTCTAGCTGATTCTCCCAAAGTACTGAACAAATGCCATGCTAATTAATGTTATACAAATACGCCTCAGACCAGCTGTAGTGAAATCAATGCTGAAGCTGCATCCACGCAGGCCTAAAGAGCGTCAGAGACCCCACGGTAACCGCCAGTCGCAGAATTCACACTTTTCCATAGCAACCAACGGTTAGCGATTCTGTTGGGGTCATCACACAAAACCTCAACGTATTACACATTACTTTTCATAGTAATGCATTACATTACTAAAAAGTAGTTGCTGTATCAATTCCATGTTACTCTGTAAAACCAAACGCATTGTCACTTACCGGTTAACAATATAAACCTGGGACTTCAAAGTACCAACTGTAATTATATCTGTAACGTGATCGCTGAAGAGCATCGTAACATGTTGCACCTGCACTGGTTAATGGATGGCCACTGACTAGTCTTTAGCTACTGCGGCCTGGTTGCTGTATTGCAGTTGCTTTGGTTGCAGCACCGTTTACAACAGATTTTATATATAGTACTATATGAACTGCAGCACTGACATTATAACTAGTGTTATATTGTCAGAGGAACAATATAACGAGGTCATGTTTGCGTGTGTGGCTGCTGACTGGCTCTTTAGGGCCAGGGATGTTTGTCACCACAGAACTCGCCAACTTTCACTTCTTATTTGTAACTGATCTGGTTATGCTAACACCAACTTCATTATTAAAAAAAATACTTTTTCTTAGTATTTTTACATAATACTTCAGGAAATGTTAAACTTGCCTACACTATTGAGAGAGCTTCCACTATATTGCTAACACTTTACAAAAGCTGATGCATGAGTCAGTGTGTAGACAGCTGCTCCCTGCTTCTTGTAACCAGTCCCTATTAAGAACTGTGTCTCAACAGCCAACGCCAACCACCGTCTCCGTGCTTTTCAGTGAGACCTGGTTTCACAAACCACTGGGCTGTGACACATTGTGTTGAAGAAATGGACCACGCTCTGGGGTTAAAATGCCATACTAACCTTTCGACTGTTAGCAGAGGGATACATTAGAGATCTATTTAAAGCACAGTGGGAAATGGACTGTAGTGGAGGGATGGGAAGAGCAGTCGAAAAGAGCCTCTAAGATAAAGGACAAAAAAATGAGACATGGACTATAAATAGATCTCTATACTGTCCGGCAGGGAGATTTTTTTTAAAAAAGTAGAGGTACTGAGATAAGAAAAAAGATAACTACACCTCTTTATTTTCAGCCCCTCAAAGGTGAAAAGTACACAAAGGCTGAAAAACACATTTTCACTTCCAATGCCAGCTGTCCTCACATTAACACATAAATGTATGTGCTTCAGTGGGATGGTGCGATTTCAGGAACTATTTAATATGCAAACATATGTCGCCTGCATGTATTAATGCAAAGAAAGAACCCATATAAGTATACACTTACAGTGAAACAACAGAAGGCAATGAGATCTGAAAAAAAAAGAACGACAGAAAAGAAACAGACAAACTAATGCCAAACTGTGCTTGAGGTGACTCATGACATGCAGAGCGCCGTATTTAAGGACACGGACACTGTGGCCCAGTTTTTTGGGGAGTTTTTTCACCTTAGCAGCTCCGATTTGAGGTTGCAGCACGACACTTCATGCTTTGCCCCAGATACACCTGACTTCTGTAAGTCTTTACAGGTATATAGGACAGAGCTGTGTATTCACTTCAACAGTCAGCTGCGTGCTCACGTGATGCCCAAACCAAATTTTCTAACTTCAAATAAACTCCTACACCTGTAAGTAGCACTGTGGCTGTTTATGCAAACCTCTGATTTGTGAAGCGAAGCAGGTTTGTTTGCATAAAACCTCCCCCAGGGGTATGTGGGGCAGCTGGAAGGGAGGAGCCTGTGTCAGATTTAATAGTGTCACAATTCGGTGGCCATTCAGCGAGGGGTATTTCAAGAATGAGAAAAGGGATGAGTGTTTCTGGGTGCCACTATCAGATCGGTGTATCTGCATGTGTGCAAACAAGCACTAGTAAATGAGAAACATCTTAATTAGGGATAAGAGATTAAGGGAAGTATGGATAAATATCTGGATCAGTGCAGGAGAAACCTGATTTTCAGCCATGTGTTGTGTAAAAGTGAGCTTTTATAAGAGCACGTGGCATGACAGACTTGAGACACGGCAAGTACCGCTTTGTGCAGCTGGATGAAAGGGAAGATTATTATGTTTAGTGTCCAAAATAATTAAACCCAAAGCGCTTGGGCTTTGGGTTGGGAAGAAATCTGATTACTGACAAACTGCATGTAAACCTGGGTTTTAGAGACATAAACAAGTTCTGATTTTCTGCCTTATCCTGATTTCCCTCAGTAAGTGTATTATGCGTATGCGTGCAGTGTGACAAACTCTCTGCCAACACAACTGATCCCAAAACAGCAACACAAAGCAGAAGAGTGACGCTGGGTGGTTTGGTGTTCTGACAACAAAGAGGCACACCAAACCACTGGCCATCCTGTCCCTTGTCATCAATATAAAGAACAGTGTCACTTCCTCTGACCTCAATCAGCTTCTGAAAAAACTCTGTTGGTCTGTAAGAAACAGTTTGCCTTCACAGACTTTGTAAAACATGCTGACAGTGAATCGATGAGGTGTATACTTCTGTTAAAACTCTTTCTGCCACAAGAGCATATATGTTGTAGAGGTGGCAGCATTATTTGGCTTTTAAAGTTGTATTCATCTTTAATACAAGAAAAAAATCCTGATTTCACTAAAACAAGACTCTTTCCAAACCTTGATCAAAGTGCTTTTGGTGTTGAAACCCGGTCACAGACAGGACTGTGAAAGCTAACGCTGGTGCTGTCTTCAGCAGTTGTGTCCTTTGTACCACAACCACTTCCTGCCACGAGTTTAGATGTTTTTTTTAGATTTTCTAGGGTTTGAAATAACCACAGCATCATGGCCCCAGTAAAAAGGGTATTTTAGGCGAGCTGACAGGCCAGTAAATGGCCTGTTTGGTGCACTTCCACCAATCAAAGCTACAACCTGACCTACGAAGCAAACTGGCTTAAGCAGCTCTCACTAATCAATTATTTCACATTAAGTAAAATAATTTTTCACCGACACTGAACAAAATATTGGATTTCTTGAAGAGAAAAACAAATGGTCTTTCTTATTTAAGCCGATTTCTTTGAATTTCAATTACCATCCAAAATGAAGAAAACAAACAAATAAATAAATGTGAACTGAACTAAATGTACCACAGTCTGGAAAAGAGCGAGCTTTTATGGTGATGCAAACGTAATAAAAAGAAACGTGCCGCAAGGCAAAACGAGTCAGCGATTACCAGACAGTCATCAGATCTTAAATATCCTTGTTTAACGACTACTGGAAGCCAAAAATGTAACTGAAATTAAAATTAAATTAATTGCATATCAGGACTGAAGGACACAATAGTGAAAGTGTTTCACTTGCATTTGTGAATTGAACATTTTTTGATGCATGCAGACAAACTTCAGAGCATAAAAAAAGTACTGTGCAGATTTAGCATATCAAATAGAAATCTGCTTGCAAAGAATAACAGTGGATTAAACAGGCTGCTTTTAAAATGGTCTGCATTCTTAACTATCAAACTTCTAGGTTTCATTTCTCTTGCCATTTCTAAATATACTGCACAACTGTGAAATTCAAATTCTCCATGCACCGTAAATGCATCACGAAACCAAATTAATTAGTTCCAGAGAGCTGATCCACACAGCTCCTTTACGCCTTTTGTCCAGCCCTCCTCCCCTCAAACCCTTCGTGGCCCTTGGCTGCCCCTCCCTGAGCCTGGTTCTGTCTGAGGTTTCTTCCTGTTAAAATCTTTAGTCTCATATAAGGCATCAGTGGAAGCTAAGCTCAAACTCTGGAACAAAGATTATACAGTGGATTCTCACTGAGCCTCTAACTGTGTTCAATCTATTATTTTCCACATTTTCTTACAACTCTAAGGAATTGTTAATGGCCTTGGGCACGTTTTCATAGTTTTTACCACTTACAAAAACATCCTTTTCCAATGTGTACATGTCTGCTAAGTTGTTTTCACTCTCTGGAATATCAGCACTTGGGTGTTTTTCACGCACTGCAGCATCAACATTTTCCTCTGCGGTGGTCTCTGGATCATCCTGAGGCAAGCTTCTAAATAGTCTTCAGCTAAACAGTTTCAACTACACAAGTAGTTTTTAAACTCTACAACATTACATTGCACTGCAGTAAAAATGTATATGTATATAAAGGTACTCATTTGTTTCATTACTATGAGCTACAATGTCTTTAATGAGGACACATGATGCCACTGACATTTTTACGACAAAACGTGAATGCTGATTTCTTTGCTTCTTGCATGTTTCTCACACTGAAACTTTCATATCATCAAAATCATTTAAATGGTTATTTCAGTTATTACAGTACAAAAAGCAATGCAAAACTACCTCTCCATATAAGAATCAGTTAAAAAAGATCTGAAAAATGCAAGTGTCACAAATATGCAGAAAGGAAGGAAGGAAGGAAGGAAGGAAGGAAGGAAGGAAGGAAGGAAGGAAGGAAGGAAGGAAGGAAGGAAGGAAGGAAGGAAGGAAGGAAGGAAGGAAGAAAATACTTTTTCATGGTACTGTGTCTATGCAGATATGGCAACAGCTGATATTACACAGCGTTTGCACAGGGGCTATTCCCATTCTACAGGCGGACAAGTAGTCCTGCGCCAGGATGTGCAAACTGTGGTGTGAGTGTCTGGAGCCTTGGACTTAAACCTGCTTGGTTTGTGTGCGGCCATCCTGCAGATCAGTAAAGAGGACCGGAGCGGAAAAGTGGAGAGTGTAAAGCAGATGCTTGGAGCTTCCTACCTATTAATAAACATACCTATTAATAAACAGTCTAAACGTGTAATTCGGTAGTAATCCTCCCAAAATCCAAGTAAAATATGAACTCTACCACATTGTAACTTGGCAGAAACTGTAAAAAGTAGGTATAGTTCATTAAAAGTATTTCCTGAATGCAATGATGTGGGTGCGATGTATGAATCCAAGCTTTGGCCACAAGTGACCTTTGTATGATGTTTTTATGAGTTGTGCAAGCCCAGGGCTACTGCTGGGTCAGTGGATGTCAAAAAGAGCTTACTGCCGTAAGGACTGTGTGCGCCTGAGGCTGGGTACATCTGCTGAACTGGACTTATAAGTGTGACGTATGACTGCTTGTACACTTAGGACAGACAGGAAATGCAGTGTGACGCTTAAAGAAAACCCAGAAGCTTAAGTGCATTAATGTGGATTTAGATATTTGTATGGTGTGTAGCAGAATAACTGATGGGAAGTCATTCTCTGCTATAACAAATATCTGCTGACCTATTGATTAGCTGGGGTTAAAAAATCTGAAATCAAGCCAGCAAACAGCAAGAGAAACATCTGCAATATTTTGCATAAGGTCTGCAAGGCTGACAAAAGGTAATCGTTCAGGAAACGAGTGAAGTTGGATATCTGATTTTATTTTATTTCATTCATGATCACAATGATCAAGGGATATGACTTGTGTTGATTTTTTTTTCCACACGTTTTTGGTTACAACTCTAAAATGAAAAGGTATGAACTGAAGCCAGGAATGAACCATACTTTGGTTTTGGAGAGCTGTTAATGAAAATTAAAGCACTTATATATTTGTTGTGGCAGATGTAAATGCTACCGGATCATATGTTTTAGGTCAAAGGTCTAATTTACAAAGATAGTAAGTTTGTTGTTTCCAGCCAAGTGCTGCTGTTAGTAGAGCTGATCAATCACAGTAACCATGAGCAAATTAGGAAACTATAATGGTCAAAGCTTACAGATGAGAGCACTTGAAATGGAAACATTAACAGTGAGCACAGGAGTCACAGTAGCAACCCCCGGCGTGATAAAACTGAATCGTGAAAATTAACATGTTAATCGCTTTGTCAAAAAATGTTTCATTGGCTCTTGGCGGTGGCGGACCCATCTCTCTCACTCTGCCTTCCTTATCTTTCCTGCTTGGCTTCTATGTCCTTGTGTAGTCTCGTCTGACTCTAACCCTCAAGGTCTCTCAGTCTTGTTCTCTAAAACCTAAAAAATTATGGATTTGATCAACTGGTCTCTTAACGAAATTGACACTCTACTCTCAACGAGAAGCTTGGGCCCGGGAGGGCCCGATTGTCCTGCAGAGATGTTTGCTGCCGGATACTCAATGGTCAGTTGCGTCGTGTGCCTGGCGACACTCTCGATGGAGAACACTGAATGACATCTACCTATTCTGAACTATGGTAATAGAGTTCTGGCTGATTGAAGCTAGTTCAGACCCGGCTTATCGAAGAACAAAGAAAGCGGTTACAGCTGTTCAAAACCCCACAAGGCAAGCCATGAGTACTCAG
The DNA here is from genome assembly GCA_015108175.1 of Pelvicachromis taeniatus. Taxonomy (NCBI): domain Eukaryota; kingdom Metazoa; phylum Chordata; class Actinopteri; order Cichliformes; family Cichlidae; genus Pelvicachromis; species Pelvicachromis taeniatus. The sequence continues at coordinate 7,035 of VURO01014362.1, read as the reverse complement.
ACTGTGTTTACTGAACGCCATATGAGAAGATCTTGGAGAAGCTCACGGCTTTGCAACGGGAAATAGCTAGACCTGGTGAGCAGTGATGGGCATTAAGAACAACTGCAAAATTGGTGAAGTGTCCGCACTAACCAAAACAATCATCTCCCTCACTCATGGGGATCCGGAACAACAAATTCTTGTCCCTGATAACGGGACTATGTTTAGTCTCTCTGCCCTTATCCTTCAAGGACACCTGCGCTGGCTGAAGGACTGTTGACTTTTGCTTAACCAGGTGAAAGGACGCTCTCTCTCAAGCTGAACACAGGACACACATTTCTACCGTGAAACAGGTTGCGTCTGTGCTTTTAAACTTCGTATGGAGCTTTTTAAAAAAGCCTTTCAAAAACAGCTTTAATCAGAAATACTTCAAGTCACTGAAAGATGAGCTTTGCTTATCTCACAAATTATTTCAGATGCTTTGCCAAGTTTGTGCTACTGGTCACATGTTCAGCTACTGGTGAGGGCAGGAGTATTTAAGTAAGGGTATAAATTTTTTCACAGCTCTACTCAGTACACGACCAAGGGTTTGAAATGTGATCTAGCTACTTTATAATGGATGAAATGTGATAATAACAGATACAAGTTTAGCTGGAAAGTATCTACCTCTTTCTAAAAATCAAGCAGCCATTGAGTTTTGAGTGTTAAATCTTCCACAGTTATTCTTGCAAACTGCATTTGGGCCTAAACAAAATGAAAAGCTTTACAAGCACAGCAACAGTAATGAAGGGCACTTCGTGAACAGTCAGTAATCCCCCTGTTGTGCTTAACCAAAAGGAAAACACATACACATTTTAAGACTTTTGTGCACACATCCAAACCACTTCCCTCCTTAAAACAATGGAAATAAACCTGCCATAGAAACAACGCTCAGATTATCTGAAAACTGGTTTTAATTGGTTTCCATGGGCAATAACGGTTAGCTTGGCTGCTATGCAGTATGCTGGAACTTAGTCGATGCACAGAGGCCTCACAACAGACACAGTCAAACACAGCGCGCGCACACACACACACACACAAAGTAATGAATGGGATTACAAACTACAGAGAGTTTACATCTGTCAGTCTGTCAGGCGACTTGTGTTGACTTTGTGATTTGCGATCCTAGTCTTTATCTTCTCCCATCCTCTTCATTTGGTGAGCGGTTGCATGAGGAAGGGCACCGTGGAAATGTACTTACAGTTTCAATCAGGTTTCCCCCCGGAATTGGGTAGCAGAGTGCCGTTTCTGTTCCCTCTGTCATGAATTTACCACAGCAATCGAAGAGGTGGGAATGAGCTGAATGCAGACTGGAAGCGGTAATATATTTCTCCATAAAAAGAGAGAACTGTACGACCTGAGTCAAATATTGAACTCCACCGACTCCTGCAAGGGTGCCCAGAGGTAAAACTTTCTTGACTTTATTAGATGCTCCTTTTATCAATTCTCATCTTTCATCTTCCTGTGACAAAGAAGAGTGACTTTGGGGTCAACAACACAGCTCTGTGTACTCATTCTCCTTGTACAGGTCGGGAAAGAGCAAATTCAGTGTTTAAAAAGAAAGACGAAACTGTCAGCTGCGGTGACAGCCTGCTGCATTCCTCTTGTCCTAATCCTTCCTCCCTGCACAGACACATACACACACCTCAACAAGGAAGAGAGACCTTTATTCCCCCTGTTGCCACCTCAGCATCAAGCTGAGCTCATCCTTTTGAAAACTCCTTGGCTCAGGCACCAGGGCTGCTACAACTGTCATCGCCTGCGCATCACCTGAAGCAAACAAGATTACATAAGACCAGAACGAGGGACAAAACAAGGCTGCTTTTATGAGCCCGTCTCCTGCGAAGAGGTCTCATCTTTAATGAAAAAGCAACCGTCTGGGAAAAGGTGACGTGTATCTTTACAGTATGAGCTTAGAAATCCTTCTTTGTGGAGCGTACTCTGGTAAACATGCAAGCGTCAATAAATGAGGGCTGAATTCCAGCCCTCATTTATCGTTCATGCCGGCTCATTGTTAACAGCGTCCAGCCTGGTGAGACGATTAAAGACGCCAAAGCTACTGCTAATGGTGTTAGTAACACCAACGATTTCCCAACTATGACGAGTCAAAACGCTGCGAACAAGGTCGTCTGAGAGCTGTCAACGCGAACAGCAGGTGCAGTCAGCCACATGTAAAAACACTGTAGATGTGACATGTGCAAGCAGTCTGTCATTGTTAACATAAGTGGAGCCAGCTATGCAACTGCAACAAAAAATACAGAAAACAAACACAAAAAATATATATATTTATAACACCACGGGTTCCATTCATATAGTGTAATAATTTAATCACGTAACGGCAATAAATGCGGTCTAAACTGGTCAGTTTTTCTATGAAAATCTACACTTAATAGACAAAATACTGGGCCGTGTGTACATCACACCCACAGAAGCTTTTATGACATCCCATTCTAAATCCATAGTTATTAATATGTAGCTGGTCCCCAGTTGCAGCAATAGCAGCTCTCACTCTTCTTGGAAAGTCTTTACACAAGATTTTGGAGAGCATTTGTGGGAATTTTTGTCCATTCATCCAGACAGCATTTGCGAGTTCAGATGATGATGTGGGCTTTGCTTGCGATCTCTACTTTTAGTTTATGTCAAAGGGCTTTTCATACCAAACTCATCGAACCGTATCTTTACTGTGGCCCAGAGCGTTCCTCCACGGTGTTGCTCGGCCGTGAAGGCCATGAAGGTCCTGGGACACGGTTATTATGCTGATGTTAATGTTAGATTTGGAAATAGGCAATTATTAATTCACAAGAGAGCGCTCTGTACCTTTACATGATCTGACACTTTGTAGCTGAGCTGCTGTGGTTCCTGAATGCACTCAACTAATTTTTAGAGATCAGCTTCAAGAAATTAATCAAGCATAACATTTGACCGCAAAAAAACACATTGTTTTGGTCAGGAATTCATGGATAACAGCAGAAATTTTATTTATTTTATTAAAATATTGTTTTGGTTTAACAAGCTTGCACTCTCTAGTGGATTAACCATTACAGAAACATTAAAAAAATATATTTTGGTAATTACCAAAAGTGTTCATTTAGGGCAGCTGTGGCATAAACCCTACATAAGGTGGTCGGGATGCGATGAATTTGTAAAACACTGTAAGTACAGCTAGTTTGTGACAAATAAATAGCAGAGCTGTGAGTCTCTTGAAACAGAGTCTTGCAGACTGGTGATGGTAATGCTCGCTCTGCTCTGCAGCCTCAGTGAGTTCTGATTAGATTAGCCATCCAACTGCAATCCAAGATGGTGGAGTTTGAATCTATCTCAGCATGGGACAAGCCACTCACTGGAGGGGCAGCTAAATAAGACACAGGACTGCCACGACAGGGAAAAACAGTGAAAAGCCAGTCAGCAGCGACTGGACTTTCAAAATAAGAGCAAGGTGCTCGTTGATAAGTAAACTGATCGTAGATGGCATCATTCTCTCAACAGGTGTTTTTTTTTTGTTTTTTTAAATGAATGCAAGAACGAGTTATGCTGTGTGATCCCTTCATCCCATGTTTCCTTGTGAGTACTGAGTTTGGAAATAAACTGGAGTGCGCATTTAATGATGGCCAGCCAAAAGAGTTGTATTCAATCTGAATACTACATGCCGAACAATGTCCGTGCTCAGCAGTCAGAAGACACTGCAATATGACCAGGACAGTCTTCCCACATCTTGCGTAACTTACTGCTGAGGCCAATTACAGTGGACTACCACTGTGGCAAGAGGCCAGTAGCTGCAGGCAGCCATGAAGTTGAGTGGAATAAAAAGACAGTGAGAGAAATTGAGAGTCTGCAACCGAGATGAAACAAATTGAGCGCCTCAGTATTCAGCGCAAGTAATCAGCCATGACTCTCTGCATCTATCTTTATCCTAAACCAAATCTGCTTTCAGTGCCTCATGCATTTATCCTTGATGGAAAAAGAAGCTGCAGACGTGCACGCGTGTACACACACACTAAAAAGTTCAGTGTCCACAGAAGTGGAAATTTGCCTGTGGCTTTACATGAATGATCAAACGGATACAACAATATAACACCACCACAAACAGACAACACAATTAACAGCATGTTCTGCAGTGGCAATCACGAATGCAGTTTCAAGACTCCAGATGCTCCGGAGCAAAAATAACAAGTTCACTAAATCTGCGCTGAAGCTGAACTGAAACAGGCGTTTGCCAGTTCTGCACTTTTTCCCAGAGTACTGTAGCACATTTACAACAAGTGCCCTCTTCAAAGCTACTCAACAGACTAGCTGAATGCTCCTAGTTCACACGAGGACTTGGAGAGAGTGAAGTGAGTCGTTGTGTAGAGCCTGGCTCGCTGTCAACTCCCACTGACTCGACAACTTTTTAGTGCAAATACCCATTCTTGATTCTGTTGGTCCGTTCAGCTATTATTGTTTTTAACTGATTTCCTTCATTGACTTAAAATCTTTAATATCTCCATGGTGTAGTGATTTACACATTCACTTAATAAACAAAATATCTCTAGTAAAACCCTGCCAAATCAAATACGTGGTGTTATCTGCTGTGGTGACACCTTGTGAATAAGAATAGCTTATTTTACTCAAAACCTTTGTTTTTCTGATAAACTCAAAACTGTCATCGTTGGATTCTGAATAACTGACACATTTTTTTAAATCCAGTAAACAATAAAAAAAAATAACACCAGCATGTTTGTGTGTCTATGTCTTGGCTAAATCTAAAGCTGTGATTTTAATGCTTGAGGTGTTGCAGTATTTTCAACAAGCAGACTTTACTTAGCTTAGTTATATTAATTCAATTCAGTTCATTTTTTTTAATATAGCACCAAAACACAACAACAGTCACCTCAAGGCATTTTATACTATAGATAAATACCCTAAAATAATAGAGGGAAAACCCCAACAATCAGACGAGCCCCTATGAACAAGCGCTTTGAGACAGTGGGAAAGAAAAACTCCCCCTTAACAGGAAGAAACCTCAGGGAGGGGCAGCCAGTCGGAGGTGAGGGAAGGGAGACTGGATAAAATAAACACAGTGTTATTGGGTACCCACATAAATTAAACAACTCCTTTTAGTACTTTAACTTGTGTTTTAATTCCTCCAAGACAACTTTCAGCAATCCCTTTACTAGTTTACATCTTATTACATCCTATTTTGAAAGTTTAATAGCTGTTAAACCAGTTAGTCTCAAATGTTCAACACGATCTGAGAGACTCCACCGTCTTGGTCTATTCACAGTGACGATGTTCAGCTGGCTGGAGAAACACTTTAAGCAGAACCTGCAGCAGGAGGTGAGCAGTACCGCCACACCCAGCTTAACAAAGCTGAGGAGCAGAACGAGGAATACCAGCTACATTTCAGCTACAGTGGAGTCGACATTCAACCACAGCATGAGAGACTCACTGAACAGAGAGCTCATGAAACTGCTCAGTTATTTATGGTTGATTTTAAAAAGCATGTGCAACTCCTTTCATGGCACACTTTCACACACATCTCCAAAGAATATAAATCTGTGAGAAATCCTGTGTCTGAGGCAGGCTCAGCAATTCCCCAAGCTTTATGCCAAGCAGAGATAACTGGGCTGAGGGCGGTATCAATCTTCTCATCTAACTCTTGGCAAGAAACCAAATTATCGCCATTTTCCAAAATGTCAAACTTTTACCTTACAACTTCACGAGCCTAGGAGGTTGGCAAGGACATGTTTCAAATTTAACAAGTTCTGTACGCTCAAGAACAAGAAAGACTGCTCTCAAATGGTGATGAAATGCATGATTAAATGTCTGACGGAGCAGACTTCATCACCATTTCTCCAAACATCGACTTCCCTCATTTGGTCCTCATACTCAGTGCTGTTGTTAAAGAGGATTCAAGCGATTTGCAAACTAGCAGGATGTGCACCTCAATCAATTCCACAGCCTCCCTTTGCTAATCAAACTACCTGCCAAAAAAGCCCCTCTGGCAGCTACGCTTCGACATCAACCTGACCGCCTGATTATGTTTGCAGCCTTCTGAGCCAAAAGCTGCTCTAATATTACTGCCTAATGTAAGCCATATGTTGTTTTCCAAGAAGCCAAAGGGATACTGTTTCTAAGAGACCTGACAGGCAGCAAGAGACATCTAGAGCCTAAGTCAGCATCCAGAAGGCAGCGCGTCTTTTGCTCTGTTTGTTATCGAGGCTCGGGGTAAAAATGAGAGCCAGCTGCTTCACGAAGGCGGTGCCGAATCAGCGCTCCGCAAATGTTCAAGGTGATCAGTTTGACATTAACAGTTGTCTCTCTTTAATGCATCTGTGCCCTCCACCCACGATGCCTACTGCTCCCTTTGTGCTCAGCAGACGAGAATTTTCATTGCTGCATGAAAAGCAAGCGCACTCTCAAGCAGATCCCCGTAATGACAGCGTTGCATAATTAACATCGAATGCATCTTTGCCACCTAAGATCAGGCCTCGGTCTACGCGTCGACGTATAATCACAGCGGTGGTGACAAAACCGGTGATTAAGACCACAGTTGACGCTGGCGATGATACTCCGCCAACTGAATTTTTCGCTGCTGGTGTTTAGTAGGTCAAGTCTAAGTGACACCTGAGTTACACTGATGATGAGAGGATAAAGCTGATCTCTAGTTTTCGCCCCTCTTTTCACACTCGGCATAAAGAAATCACACATTAACACAGCAACACAGTCCTGAAGAGGTTCTGCCCTCAACCTTAAAGTTTCCCTTTAATCGCACAGAATAGATAAGAAAGCAAAATGTGCACAGCCCGCTCGAGAAGCATCTCTCCTGGCTTTGATTAACTGCTGCGAGTGCGAACGCCATAGGGCCGCTCCAGTAACCACTCCCCTTGATAGTGATCTGAACTACAGCTGGACACTTTTCCTAAAGGCAAGAGCTGTAGACTTAATTGGGTTACCCTTGTGTGCAAAAGGGTAGTACTAACACACACATACACACACACAGACACACACACACGTTTTCATATCTTAGTGAGGACATCT